>CACSLK010020742.1:11165414-11183077 GCA_902706635.1 Striga hermonthica | reverse complement strand
TCTCCCCGCCCCCCCCTTTATCGCTTTTATAATTCAATTAATATAAGAAAATTCACAATTTGATACACACTCCCCGTGGGATCAACCCTTGCCCGCCACTACTACTAGTTAGTAGAGGTTGGTTAAGGAAAATATAAATTATAATTTTGCCGCGTTGCGACGCGCGGTCAATGACTATGCATAGACTATACAAATAGCCATCCTACTGATGTATACTTATAGAAAAAGCAAAAGACCCCTTAGTGTTAAGACAACAAGGGACCGCCAATTGGTTCAATTTTCAGCATGTACGAGCTCCCAATATATTTTGCAATAGATAGAAATATTTGTCCAAGTGTGTTAAAAATTTATAATAAAATCTTATCATTGAGAAACAATTACTTACAACAATTTTCTTTTAAAACCGATACATTTTTCTTTTCAAAATGGATAATATACTTGCAATTAAATAAATAAATTATGATACACAATTAACATGAGATGGGAGGAAGCGGATGAAAGACAACAAATGAATAGGAATTTAGGCCTAAAAAAGAGAAAAGTGGTTCCTTGTATCCAAAATTATTTAAGTTTAAGGTTGGTGAGATATTTTTCAGACGATAAAGATATATCTAGCAGCAAATAAAAAATAGTGAATATTAAAAATAAAAACATCCAAAACTATACATGAGAGAGTGATGAGCCATTGTCTAAGAGTAGAAAAATCAACTTCTTTTAAAAATAAGTTGAAAAAATAAATACTCAACCCAGTGAATAAAAAAAAATTAGCCCAAATAACATGGCCCAAAATGATCTTATTATTAGGTCTAAAATGATCTTAAATCAGGCAAAATATATTGGAAATTGTGGCTTAGCCACGTGGCACACTAAGGAGTGCGAAAACTCTCCGTTATTAAGATTGAGATGAGATGAGATGAAGAGGGAGTAATAGATAATAGATAATAGATATGTGTGTGTGAATTTCGCTAGTAAAAACTAGGAAGCAATCTAGAGTGTTGATAATTTTCAAAAATAAAAATAAAAAATAAATAAAGTCAATGACATTAGCGACTAAAGAGTTGACCTTATGTGGTCAGTTGTACTGTTGTTGGAATATCACTTGTGAGTTATCTCACATTGATTTTGTAGGGAAAGTGAGCCTAGTATATAAGCATAATGGGCTAATCCTCCCACCACCAATTAGTTTTGGGATGGAACATCACTAAGGTGCACCTATGCTCGTCCTCTTATGGTGCGTTTCACCTTGTGCGACCGCACTCCCTTCTTCCAGTTCTAATATGGTATCAGAGCGGACCTGTCCTAGGACTTGCAATGTCTCTCTACCCGATCTGCTATGAGCTTGGGCTTATCTCTCTACCCGGCTTGCCTATGAGCGTGGCTTACGAAGGACTCCAAGTGAGAAGGCGTGTTGAAATATTACTTGTGAATTTGTTCTACATTGATTTTATAAAGAAAGTGATCCCAGTATATAATCTTAGTGGGCTACTCCTCCAATCACCAATTAATTTTGGGATGAACCTCACTATGGTGCATATGTGTTCGCTCTCTTATGATACATTTCACCTTGTGGGACCGCACTCTCTTCTCCTTTTCTTATAGTGCGTTTCACCTTGTGCGACCGCACTCTCTTCTCCCGGTTCTAATAACTGCCAAGATTCACGATAATCGCTGCGACTTTCAGTCAACCTCAGCTGTTGACAGATTTGAATTTATTCAACGATTTTTCTGGCGTTTTAGCAATTCGAAAATTTTATATTATTTCTTTTTTTCTTTTATTGCTGAAAACACTTTTGTGGAAATTACAGTGTTTGGCCTTTGAAGGGTTGACCAACCCTATGAGAGGCGGCGAGTAAGACATTTTTGCCTAATTGTTTTTTTTTTTTTTTTTTTTTTTGGGGCTAGAAATTAGAAATACGAGCAAACAGTTAGAATGTGTAAATAACTAAAAAAGGTTATTTACCAAACTCTCATTACAAACCGGTTAACATAATTTGTTGATTGAATCAGTTAATACAACCAATTGTCAATTATTGGCCTATTGAGCTGCTAATTGTTGAATAAAACTATTATATATATCTTGTCATTAAAATGTGTGTAATTTTATCTTTTTTCATTTGATTTAAAATTAATGCAATCAATAGCTAAAATTAAAATAATCTAGGCCTTTGGTTTGTTCAAGACGATGAGTGTAATTTTTTCCATGATATGATGATGATTGATGTATTAAGAATTCTAAAAATAAGGACATAAACAGTGCTTTATTATATTAATAAACATTAAACAATACATTACCAACTAGTGTTGGCTAATTGAAAAAAAAAAAAAAAATAGTGTTGGCTCAAGTGGTAAGCAGTTTGATGCCGATTAAGCAAGGTCGCGGGTTCGAGCTTGTGGATGAAGGAAACCCTTTTTGAGAGACTCGCCCACCACTATAAAGACTGCGACGCAGATCGACCAATAGATTAGTCGGGCATAGCTCCGGATACTGACTAAAAAAAACATTAAACCATACATTATCCAGATAATTGGTTGTTCAAGTCAAAAAAGTGTGTTGTATTGTATTTGATCAAGGGACCCATGTGAACCTTCTACTTTGTCTGTTCTAAAAGGCTCCAAATCGTGTAAGACCAAAATTCTACCTTTGACTTATGCACTCACCCGACTCACCTCATAATTGTGGAGACCCCTTTTTAGCTGAGAATATATACTTATAACTGACTTAATTGGTATTAATTTTTTTATTAATCACCTTTTATAGAATAGTTAGACTTGTATTATGTATTTTATCTAATAACATATTCATAAATATCAATTGTTATTATATTAATATTTATTGCACTGGTAATAAATATTTTTATATTACTATATAGAAAGATTAGCAATTATTCCACTAAACCTTATTTTCTAAATAAATATCCTAAATAAACACATGTACAATGTACCCATAATTCATCGAATCTAATTCCAATCAACTAGCTCACAAATTAATGGAAACTCATAAAGGGATTAGAATAATTTTATTTATTTATTTTTTTTTTTTGGTACATAAAAGGAGGCATAACCTTAAAAGAAAAAGATCACACAACTACTACGTTCCGTGGATGAGAAACACCGATGATATCGTATTCCAGCTATGGTTTAACGTCTCCCGGAGGGTTCTGCAACACATGAAACCCACCAGGGCTGCGCGTAGCCAAAGAGGCCAAAGAGTCCGCCGCAAAATTTGATTCACGCCAATCATGGATGAGGCGCACCTCCCAGTCTCTAGCGATAATTTTTTTGCGGGCGAAAAAAAAAAAAAATTCTGCACGTGCCAAAGGCAATGATTATTACTACTATCAGTGCTAATATTGTATTATTAATTATATTATAATTCTTTAAAAATTTATTTCTCCTAAATATATAATATATATATATATATAAGCAGTTCCAAACTCCATAATTAACCAACCAACATTACCAACCAAAAAACCACACTAAAAAAAAATCTCACTCCCTCCTGCATCCCCACAAATGACCAAACTACCCTTCCCTCCCGCCAAAACCCATCTCCCCCTCATCCTCTTCCTCCTCTCTCTCGTGCCCCTTTCCGTAATTTCACAATCCCACCTCGCCGAGAGATCCGCCCTGTTGAGCCTGAAAGCCCAATGGGGCGACCCCCATGGCCTGCTCCAATCCTGGAACGACAAGTCGCTCCACTGCGACTGGCCGGGAATCCAGTGCTCCGCCGCCGGCGGCGCCGTCGTCGCCCTGATCCTCCACAACTTCAACCTCAGCGGTGGCGTCCCGGACTCCATATCCAGCCTCGAGAGCCTCACAGTTCTTGATCTTGGCCTCAATTACTTTGCCGGAAAATTCCCCACGGCGGTTCTGAACCTCTCGAAGCTAGAGTATCTCGACCTCTCGCAGAACTACTTCGCTGGGGTTATTCCGGTGGGCATCGGCCAGCTCGAGTCGCTCCGGTACCTCGATCTCGGCGCCAACAGCTTTACCGGCGATGTTCCTCCGGCCATCGGGAACCTCAAGCAGCTTCGGACTCTGTACCTCTACCAGAACCTTCTCAACGGGAGCTACCCGGTGGAGATCTCGAATCTGGAGAATCTCGAGACACTAGAGCTGGCATTTAACCGCTTCACTCCGGCGGCCATACCGCCGGAGTTTGGGAGATTAACTAAATTGAAAGTTCTCTGGATGACGAAAGCAAACGTGGTCGGTGGAATACCCGGGAGCTTCGAAAAATTATCAAGCCTGACGAACTTGGATTTATCAGAGAACGGTATGGAAGGCCCGATTCCAGCCGGATTATTCTCGCTGAAGAAATTGAGTAGGGTTTATCTGTTTTACAATAGATTTTCCGGCTCGATTCCTCCAGTGACCGGCTCGTTTGGTTTGGTCGACATCGACCTATCTATGAACAACTTGACCGGCAAAATCCCTGAGGATTTTGGGAAGCTGGAAAGTTTGGAGGTTTTGCATCTGTATGCAAATAATATGTTTGGTGAAATTCCACAAACAATTGGACTACTACCAAATTTGAAAACATTCCGGGTTTTCAAAAACAATTTAAGCGGGATATTGCCACCTGAAATGGGTAACCACTCGAGGCTTGAAGCGTTCGAGGTTTCCGATAATCATTTGACCGGAAAATTGCCGGAAAATTTGTGCGCCGGTGATGCTTTGATTGGCGTGATTGCTTTTAGCAACAAGTTAGCCGGAAAAATTCCAGAATCGCTTGGCACTTGTCAAACCCTTCGTTCGGTTCAGGTTTATGGCAATAATTTATCAGGTGAAATCCCTTCAGGCCTTTGGTCTGTACAAAACTTGACAAGTCTCATGTTGAGCGATAACAGGTTTTCTGGAAAGCTCCCAAGTAAAGTAGCCCCGAATTTGTCTCGTGTGGAAATAAGCAACAACGAGTTTTCAGGCGAAATTCCTACTGAGATTTCATCTTGGACGAGTTTAGCTGTGTTTAAAGCAAGTAACAATATGTTATCTGGCTTGATCCCGAAAGGGTTGACTAATCTTTCCCAGCTCATCACATTGATGCTCGATGGGAATTCACTTTCCGGTGGATTACCATCTGAGATAACATCATGGAAATCTCTCACTATTCTGAATCTAGGCAGGAATAATTTATCCGGCGAAATTCCACCTGTATTTGCCTCTTTGCCTCACCTTCTTGATTTAGACTTGTCGAGTAATCACATTTCAGGTAATATCCCTCTTGCCTTTGAACATCTGAAGCTAACTTATCTTAACCTATCTTCGAATCAACTCACCGGGAGAATACCGAGTGAGTTTGATAACATTGCTTATGAAAACAGCTTCTTGAACAACCCCAATCTTTGCACCATAAACAAAATCTCAAATCTTTCCAGCTGTGTTATTATGAAATCTCGGGTAATCAAAAAACAGTCACACGGATATCTAGCCATGATTCTAGCTTTATTACTGGCCCTTTGTTCGATCGCCATTTTCACCACATGTTTTTCAGTTAAGTACTTTAGGCGAAAGAAGCTTAGCCGTAATATAACTACATGGAAATTAACCACCTTCCAAAAATTGAATGTTACTGCGGGTAATATTCTGTCGAGTTTGGCAGAGAGTAATATGATCGGCTGTGGTGGTTCGGGCAAAGTGTACAAAATCCCAGCCGATCGTGAAAATGAATATGTGGCCGTGAAGAGGATTTGGAGCGAGAATAAAAAGGATCATTTGCTCGAGAAGGAATTTCTAGCTGAGATCGAAATTCTCGGTTCTATTCGCCACTCTAACATCGTGAAGCTGCTGTGTTGTGTTTCGAGGGATGATTCAAAGCTTCTTGTTTATGAGTATATGGAAAATCAGAGTCTTGATATATGGCTACACATGAAAAGGAGAAAAGCTTTTCAAGCTCGGGTTAACAAAGTCGTTTTGGATTGGCCTTCAAGGTTGAGAATCGCCATTGGTGCTGCACAGGGCCTTTGCTACATGCATCACGGTTGTGATATGCCGATTATT
This sequence comes from Striga hermonthica, assembly GCA_902706635.1. Taxonomy (NCBI): domain Eukaryota; kingdom Viridiplantae; phylum Streptophyta; class Magnoliopsida; order Lamiales; family Orobanchaceae; genus Striga; species Striga hermonthica. The sequence goes on along the minus strand of CACSLK010020742.1, from coordinate 11,177,077 downwards.
CATCGTGATGTGAAATCGAGCAACATCTTGTTGGATTCTAATTTTAACGCGAAAATAGCCGACTTCGGTTTGGCCAAGATTTTGGCCAAGAAAGGGGAGGCTAATACAATGTCTGCGGTTGCTGGCTCCTTCGGATATATTGCCCCAGGTAATTGTAATAATAATAAGGGCCTATAGTGTTGTTAAATTGAACGAGTCTGACTCCGCTCGGCTTATTAAGGCTCGAGTTCGGCTCGAGCTCATTTAAAGCCCGTTTGGTTAACGAGCCGAGCTGAGCCGATAAAGCTCGAAAAGAGAATTTTTATATAATTTTTTATAGTTTGGCTCGTTAAAGCTCAAGATCAACTCGTTAAGGCTCGAACTCAGCTCGTTAATAGTGATAAACGAGCTGAGCTCGAGCTCGATTTCTGGCTCGTTTACAGGCCTAGGCTCTACTTAAAAAAAAAAAAAAAAAAGAATATCAGTTGATCAGAGTTACAAGCACAACTTGATATTTGTTTCTCTTTTGCATACTGCATTTGAACAAGGTGTTTTTGTTACATTTCACCAAAAAAGAAGAGGTTGATGAATACTAATCCCAATTATCTTTTTTACTTTATCACTGCTAACTAGTTATTATGATTCTTGCAGAATATGCTTATACGACCAAAGTGAATGAGAAAATCGACATCTATAGCTTTGGGGTCGTGCTGTTAGAGATCGTCACCGGCAAGGAACCTAATATAGGAAACGAGCACATGGGCCTTGCCGAGTGGGCTTGGGAACACTACGGACAAGGAGAGCCCATTTACGATGCTTTGGATGAGGAGATAAAAGAACTATGTTTCGTTCAAGAAATGGTGACTGTTTTCAAGTTGGGGCTCATGTGCACGAGCTCGATTCCCTCAAATCGACCCTCGATGAAAGAGGTTTTGCAGATTCTTCAAAGGTGTAGATTTTCTGAAGGGAAAGGGGAAAGAGATGAATTTGATGCCGACCCTCCTTTTGTGGAAGATAAGTATGTTTCAAGTTATCTGTGTCAGTCAAAGAAGGTATTGGAGGATGAAAGTGATGAAAGCTTGTTTACTCTTGTGTAATGTAAGGTGTTGATGTAATATGTAAGAATGACAATAAGTTGTTTGTTACGGCTAAAGTTAATCTACTTTGTCAGATAGATTGATATACCAACTGGCTTATCGAAGCTTGAGTCTATATTTTCGATAAATCGATGCATAAATTATCCTTATAATATAGCATGACTTTCAGCTTAATAAATTTGTACAAATACTTATGCTGACTTCGGCTATGTTTGATAGACAAATAAGCTAGCTTATAGCTTATTTGGTTAGCTTATAAGCTCTCTGTATTCAAATGAGCCTTGTTTGGTAGGACGAGTTTTTTTAAAAAGCTCGAGCTTATTTGATAAGCTTCTTTAGGTAGTTTTTCAAATAAGCTAGTTGTTTTTTATTACAGCTAGCTTATCAGCTAATTTTACCAAACACTTTTATCATATAAGCTAGCTTTTCAGCTATAAGTCATAAGCTATAAGCTATAAGCTCGAAAATTGCTGATAAGCTATAAGCTAGCTTATCAGCTATCAGCTAGCTTATCAGCTAGTTTTACCAAACATAGCCTTCATGTAGTTTGATTGCTTTATGTTGTTGCCATTTAAAAAGAGAGAAAAAAGAAAAGAAGAAAAGAATAAGAAAAGTCACCACTTACACTTTCCTCATATAACATATAAGTAGAAATGAAAATCATACTGCTTACTCCATTCTATTTGAAATAAAAAAAGTTCCATGAGAACAATCAAGAAAAGATCTCAGCAGAGAATGGAACATAATATACACAACAAAAGACTGTTCAAAACTGGGAATGATCTCAGTAGTTTCAGAACGTAAAAACAGTATAACGTACCAAATTTGAAAGAGACGGCCACAGAGCTGTTATTACAAAAACATCCCTCAAACCACCATTTTAAGTCGATTTATACTGTGCATTTTTCCTTGCGCACTCCAAGATGGTTTTGTCGGCAGTGATGAAGTACGCTGCTATTGATGCTGTTACATAATCCCCAAACAAAAAATAAAATAAAAATTAAGGTAAATTATTCGTGAGTTTTTGAGACAACAAATTTAAACAATCCATTTTGACATAACGAAATAAAAAATCGACCAAAATAACAAAAGGTTAGATTTGCTAAGTGTGATAGCCTCCATTGGTGATACTCGTCTTCATCAGAATGCTCTAATATCCATACGAGTAAATTATATACTCTAATTCACACCAATAAATTATGCTAATATGCTCCTTATAGAGAATGCTCCTGCGACTATGGAAACTATTGTTGCATTTTCTGACAAGCTCATGCAAATGGAGTACTGAAATTCTAAAGTGCTAAAGTGGCCATATTTCGAATTTCTAAATGTGGTAGTTACAAGGAATACCTTTCTCTTGGATGTAGCCTAATGACCAAAAGAGAAAAAATATTAAACCAAGTGTCTTCCTAAGTTACAGACACCACATTGATTTGTGTTTCTATTTGACAAATTGCAGCTGCTGAGGAAATAATTTTCGAGACGAAAACAAACACATCCAGAGGGCACTCACAACAACTAAAGGAGTATCTACTAATTTGAAACGAGAAAATTTATTTAGAGGGTAGTTACCAAAAATTCCAAATTTCGGGTTGAGGGTTGTAATAATAATTTCTTTTAAGTATTTATTAGAACGGACGTATAGAGTTCAGCAACTAAGAACTTTGTCAATAGCTACACTAAGAAGTGAACAGTTCAATACACCTACAAATCTCATTCTTTAACTCCAAAGGTCCCGAGCTTTCAAAATAACTAAATACAATTGTCTTTACCACCCATTTTGTTTTTCAACGAGTAGAAACAACATATAAATGCTAGGACGCACCACATGAAAGGATTTTTCTTTTTTTTTTTCATTTTTTATGAATAGACGGAGGTTTCTAAGTTATAGTGTGTCGAATAAACGTACCACCCGATATGATGAGTGCCTGCGCAGTATAGTTGAGATTCGCCTTAGCCCAAGGAATTTTTCGAACAGCAATCAGCTGAAAGATTTGGCACAGTAAGTTCTTACACACATATCTAGGAATCCTCGTAGACACAAAAACTTAAATAAAACATACATGTAAATTATAATCCTGGCACATCGACCTAATCTTTAAGCTGTAACATTCGTCTAGTCAAGCGGTTGTCTAAAGTTAGACATGTTGAATGATAGCACACATCTAATTGCTGTACCGAAAAATTTCACTTGTAACAAAGGTTCCTATGGTTCCATCTCTTTTTTAACATAGGCATAATCTGGATTGACCGATCGAAATTGCAAAATGTGACCTAGGGAGTGTATTCAAATTCTAACAGTTAAATAAAATTTGAGGAAACAAGATTAGCACAATTAGGTCCATGTTTCAGTCCTAAAAAATCTCATACTCTTTAGCTTTGCAGAAACTTTCAATTTCTCACTCTAACTGGATAAGCCGATGACAAAAATAAGTACTCAGCACATTTCCTTTCGTTAGCATCATAATGAACTTAACATAAAATCGAGAGCAAAACGAGTAAATGTAAATGTACACACAGTAGGCACAGCGCTGGCAACACATGTAACAGCGGCAGCTTTGGCTCCGGCTCGCACGCCTTCTGCAAGCACAATATCACACAAATTTAAGTAAATATATCATGCAATATTTATATAATGATGAATGAACAGACCCCAAATGACAATAATACATTAATGCTGAAAAAATATTCATAGATAATCCCCAGAAAGTCTTATATGATGAAAAGGGTGAACATTAACAAGAATATAGATCAGTATAGTTTAATAAAAGAACAAGAATCGTTTCACAAACAAACACTGCCCTTTTAAAATAAAATCTATAAATTCCAAAAGATGTATTTTTATTTATTCCACCAAATCCTCAGAATTTCATCTCAAAAATCGATCGACCCACGACGAGATTAGAGCAATAAACAAATTTCTCGACAAAGGAAAATAAACAGATCAATGAACCTTGAGTACACTGCTTCGAGCGGAGAATTTTCGCCTCTTCAGCTGGAGACTGGATCACCAATGGCTTCTTTGAATTTGCAAACAGGTCCCTCATCTCCGATGGAATCCCCATATTTTCAAAGTTGTTTTTTTTTTTTCCTCCAATTTATTTCTTGAGTTTTGATTCAAGTAAATCGAGGCGTCTGAGTTTCAGTTTGTCTTAAAATAGTGGAGAGCTTTCGGCATATTTTTTGGGCCCATCACTGTATATCATTGAAAAGTGCGACTTTGGTTCTCTATCGTTGAGATTAATGTAAAACACGTTTTATGAGTCTTTTCTTCAAAATCGCCACTTACACCGCCGCCTTCGGCCGCCGGATTCCTCTGTAAACCTCAACACTCCCGTCGCGTCGCTTCCACCTCGATTCTCGAGGTATGCAAATTTTTCTGAAATTTTCCTGTGAAACATAAGTACGAGGAACCCCTTTATTTTTTTTTATTTTTTTTTTTGGCTAGATTCGAATGTGATTCATACTAACATAGCTTTGAAGTGACTGATGCTATTATAATACTTGTGATGTGTTGTTAAATTCATAAAATTGTTTCTTTTTCAGCTTTCCTTTCACTGCATCTGAATCCGTATATGCATACAGAGAAGGGAAATTTCTCCAAACGGTGTCGTTTGGAGCTGATATGCAGATGCCCATAAGCTTCATCGCTTCATATGGTAATGAAAATGAGAAATTTAATGTAATATGATTCCATGTTGCGAAAATTGATAAAAGCAAAACAAAGGGGTTTATCAAGTTTGATACTTGGTGAAGGATGTGGCTTCACCTTCAGCCAGTTGAACAGATATGATAAGCCTCCTTGTAAGCACTTCTTCAAAAATCTTTCTACTGTCAGTGCACAGCTGGAAAAGATATACAGTAAAGGACCCACCCGTTGGATTCTTCTCGAAAAGCTCGAAAATGCTTTAAAGGAGCATCAAGTAAATGGGGCATTGAAAGCTTACAACGATTTCAAGCGGCTTTACGGTTATCCCGATCGATCTCACGTGTCTAACTTGATAACCGAGCTTTCGTATACATCTGACTCCAGATACCTTCAAAAAGCCTGCGATTTAGTTCTTTCGATTTCCAAAGAAAAGCCCGTTTTACTTACACCAGCCTTGATGACAAAAGTGGCCCTTTCTTTAGCCAGGGCTCAAATTCCTGTTTCGGCTTCGAACGTGCTTAGGCAGATGCTGGAGAAAAAGAAACTGCCTTCGTTAGATGTGCTGCGAATGATTTTCCTTCATTTGGTTAAAACAGAAAACGGGGTGTATCTCGGCTCAAATATGTTGGATGAGATTTTTCATAAGTTAAACACAGAAAAATCGGCTAGTACTGCTGAGTTGACTAGGCCTGACTCCACGATTTTCAACCTTGTTCTTGATGCTTGTGTGAGATTCAAGGCTCCTTTAAAGGGTCATCTGGTTATGGAGCTTATGGCACTTAATGGAGTCATGGGTGATGCCCACACTGCAGTGATTGTTGCCCGCTTGCATGAAATGAATTTTCTGAGAGACGAGCTGAAGAAATTTAAAGATTACGTGGATATCGTGCCAAAAAATTTGATTCGCCACTATCAGCAGTTTTACGATTGTCTGCTTAGCTTGCATTTTAAACTCAATGACATCGAGAGTGCATCTGGACTTTTACAGGATTTGTGTAAATATAGCGAGTCGAATGATTTTTCCATGGATCGGGTCGAGAAAGAGAAAAAATCTTGTTCTGTATCTATTGGATCGGGCAATATCAAGATGGGATTGAGACTGCAATTTCTACCTCAGCAATTAAACGAGTTTTTCTATGACTTGAACAGAAAGCAAGAATTTATCTCGTGTAGAAATGGTAGACTTGCTCTGAGAAATAAAGGGTTGGCCAAGCTCGTTATAGGATACAAAAGATCTGGGGAAATAAGTGGGCTCTCGAAGCTTCTTATTAACATCGAGAAAATGTTGTGTTTGCAAGAAAATAGCAGCAGCTTGTGTTCAGATGTGGTCGAAGCTTGTGTTTATATGGGATGGCTTGAAATGGCTCATGACATTTTGGAAGACTTGGAATTGGAAAAATATTGTGCCAGGGAAAGTTCATATTTGTCCCTTTTGACCGCTTATTACGATAAGAAAATGCCGAGGGAAGCAAAACGATTATTGAGTCAAATGAGGAGAGTTGGAATAAATTTTTCCGAGTATGAATATGAAAGGGAATCATCGAATTCAAGTGTAACTTCACTGTGTAAATCTGATTTGGCCAACTCTATTATCCAGAATATGCAAGAAGGTGGTGAAGAAAAATCATCTCGAGTTCGTGAGTTCAACTCTTCTATATATTTCTTCACGAAAGCTCGAATGATTGAAGATGCCGTGCAGACATACCGCAAAATGCAAAAGATGAAGATCGAGCCTGATGACTCGACTTTCTTCCATCTGGTTTGTGGATATATTTCCCTTGGGTTGTATCGTCAGATCACGTTTTTATGGGGCGATATAAAACGGAGCATGGGAAATTTGAATAAGGTATACAGCAGGGATTTGTATGAGTTGTTGCTGTTGAGTTTTATTCAGGGAGGCTATTTTGAGAGAGTTATGGAGGTAATTAGCTTGATGGTGGAGAATAATATGTTCCTGGATAAGGGGAGCTATAAAAACGAGTTCTTGAAGTTCCACATGGATCTTTATCGGAGTTTAACTTCGTCTGATGCGAAAGACGAGGTCCAAAGGAGGCGGATCGAGCAAGTTCGGGCATTCAGGAAGTTTGTTGGCATAGTTTGAAGAAAGAAGGATGTTTTTTAGCTGCATGAGATAAAATGTTCGTGGTATTATTTGTACAAAAACCACCTTTGAGGTTTATGAGTACAAAACAAGAGTACTTATTGGGGGTAAAAGAGAGAGTTTTTTTTTCTTTTTGAAGTTTCGAAAAGATGACTCGAGTTTTTTGTAATCTGCAGATATTAAATCTGAACTTCTGTTATAGCAGAACCAGACCAAGTTGCATATTTGTTTTATGCCATCTGTAATTTTACTGCCACTGATTTGTTCATCACTGTTAAAGAACACTAGCTCAAGATTTTGGAATCATTTTTGTTTTTACCCAACTTTACACTAAAGAATCGTATTGTTGCACCTGTTATCAGAAATTCATACATGACCTATTAAAATTAGAAAAATTATAGAACCCACCACACCAGAAAAACCACAAAATAGCAATTCTATGTACTTTTACAGACAAACATTCCCAACAGAAAATCGAAAACACACAACTTTATACGTACACAGTTGAGCAGATATTTGAAACAGAGCCCTTTCTCAGAACTCATGAGCCCCATGGATATTTTGCATGGCTCGTCAAGAAAGGAACAAACAAACACAACCTCAAAATCACTCAAAAACCGTGTCATCTTCACCTCACCAAACTCCCAAAATATACTCTAATACTCACATCGGCCTTCCCAACATATACACAGAAGCATGAGAACCAAACAAACCAACGAAAAAAAAAAAGAAGCCAAAACACGTCCTAGAAAGATGTGTGGAGAGATAGTTTCGGAGCTCGGCAATTTGGTCCTGCATCTTGATTATCATGTCATCCCTTATCTTTAGCTGTTGCCTCAGCTTCTGGATGACATCTCGCTTGTTGAATATGTCTGAAGTTCTGAACCGTATTCTGAGACGCACGGGGATTTGGAGCTGTTTGTGTTGTTGAAAAAAAGGCTTATGAGGAAGCTCGAGCGGGTCGGGGGAGGAGGACCACCAAATCACCCTCCCGATTCTCCTTGTTCAATTCAGAGGGAGGGAAAGTCACGAGCGGAGAGGTGAATCTCGTCGGGTTTGGATATCTGTCCATTGAGGTGCGGCTTAATCTCAACAGCTGTCCTATGTCCTGTTTGGTCAGAGCAAAAAAGAAAAGACGAAAAGAAAGGATTGATAAAATTAACCAAATTTACGTATTCGCATGGGTGATTTCTTGGAATAGCTTTGATTTGATGATGCAAATGTGTGGAGGAAAATCTTGCACACACACACACACAAACATATAATCCTTAGGCAAAAATAAGAGAAAATCTGAGTTTAATCGAAAATGCAGGAGTGGTGTGTTGCACAATCTACGTAATGAAAGTATGAGAATTGAACTAAGAAGTTGAAAACTTGAATAACGATTGTAGCAGCCATCTTCATCGTGAGGAAAGCAACAGGCGTTTGAGTGAAAATGGCAGCTCGGTGACTTCTTCCCGGTCAGCTGAATTTCTATTTACTGCAAACCAGAAGCAACACTCTGAATAGTATACAGAAAAAAATAAAAAGCTATACCTATTTTAATGTGCATTGCCGAACCTTTTCGACTCTGCCTACCATTGTTTAGTTGTTTAGCGTCAAAGACATGCTTAAACTTGCAGACCAAGCGAAACGAGAGCGTGGTGTTTACACACATAATAATCGTTTCAGAACCACATGAAATGTAGATACTAACTAAAGAGTACAAAGACTGGAATGACTAGTTTTCCTCTCCCAAAGACGAAATCACCTAATTAGTATGTTGAGAAATGTGTATTTCCCCACAATTAAGCTAGGCAAATGAACAACAAACCCACGTCAAACAATAAATCTCAGACAAAAAAAAAATTAAGAAAAAATATTTGTTATTTTTAAGAAATGTTATAGCACAAATTGTTACTTTTACCGAGTACTGGATCGAAAGATTCGTTCCCCGAGTCGATCTCACGAGGAAGGCGGTTCGGAATTCAGCTTTGGTATCGATCACACATAAAAAGAAAATAAACCTAAACACTCTAATCAGATAAAGATTGGATGAATTATTAGCTAAGAAATAAAGAAAAAGCAAAAATATAAATCTACCTAAGAATATGAACGAAACAAAGATGAGAAGCTAGGGAATCCGAGATAATTAACTCAAGTTCTATTTGCACGCTGAGACATTAATCATTCTATTCTAGATTGACGCTCTCGCTTAAACATCTAGCGGTTCGCTCTTCGTAACAAGGGATTAAACATAGACGAACAAACTCGAGCATACGTCACAGTTCAATTATCTCAATCCCAATAACTCTTCGTAACAATGGACGGGTCATCGTCAAGCACGTATTTCAATCCAAAACATATAGATTATTTTGTTACGAAATCATCTACCTCATGCAAGTCTAGGTCTACGACTTCTTCCCTTTCGGTTGTAAAAGTCGCTAATTTAGTTAGAATGTGTTTAATCAACTAACCATTTAGAAACAACAAAGCCCTAGCTCGACTAATCAAATTGTTTCCAATTGCAAGATCGAAGTGTCACTCTTCGATTATATCAATCGATCAAACAAGATTTCATCAATTCATAATCAATTCAACTCACAAAAGCATGAACAATTCAAGCCCGACAAATACACGTTAAACAGGAACAATCATCCCATATCCCTAGCAATCAGATTTAGCTACATAAATTGAATTCAACACAATCAAGCATCTCACCTCAAATAATCATTCACATGAATTGAACAAGATGAAGAATACTTACAATCAATTCAATCCAAGAGTTAATCCAAATTACAAAGATTAATCCTTGAATACTAATAAGAGAAGAAGAAAATTGGAGAAGAAATATGAAAAGAAAGGGAAAATTGAATAAGAAGAAAAGGGGAGGGGAAAAGAGTTTTTGATCGAGCTTTTCCGACCTAGTTCGTCCCCAAGAGTGGGAACTGAATGTCCCAACCGTTTACGAAATCTACTTTTAAAAACCTGTTTTCGCGACCTCCACGGTCGCAGTGAAGAAAGCCTCTGCGGCCCGTGACTTGCTCCGAGGCCACGGAATTACATTTGCTGAAGTTTGGGACCTGGCAGCTCTTTGTTCGCCGCGGCCGCGGCGATGAAATCTAGTGCGCACAGCTTTACTTTTCGGCCTCGTTTGAATTCGTCCAAACTCGGAATTGAGTGTCGTTTTTTTTCTACAAGTCGCTAATGAACCCCTCTACTCAATTATGCTTTCTCATCAAATATATTCCTTAAATCCTAATCTCCCAAAGTTTATGACCTTCACACCAATAATGTGTTCCACGCGACTTCGCGCTTTGGGCTCGTTTGAGCTCGTCCGACCTCATAATTGAGTTCCACTTCTTCCTATATGTCGCCAACGAACTCTTCTATTTACCTATGCTTGCCCGGCTGACTTTTGCTCAAAATCCAATCTTCTCGAGACTTCCGACCTACACACCAAAAACAAAAGAAAACTGGAAACATACACGAAAAACACAAGAAAAGACTAACTGAAGAAAATCACAGAACAAAACACAAAACACACTAAAAGAGAAAGAAAAGTCCTAAAATGGGGCAAAAGAAGGGTAAAACAAACACGAAAAACGCAACAAAAATGGGACAAATAACTAACAGCAACCTCAACGGTTAATTAATAATCCTTAGACTATTATATTAACTAATCTAAGGGTTAAAAATAGTGAACAAAATTTTAGCTGCTCCCCGCACTCCCCTTCCCAGTCACATCCTTGTACATGATAATCGAATCCAAAAGCTTTAGTTGTTGCTTAAACTTATTGGTGAAATTGTCAGCTTTCGCATCTACCTCAGCATCTCCCCCCGCTGCCCCCCGCTCCATATCGTCGTCGGCTGCCTCGCCTCCTCGAATTCTGAGCACCGATTTCAATCTCTCTGATTTTCTTACCCTGACTAGGAGCTTCACCGAAATCTCCTCGGAGTTCGGGTCGATGTCCGATTTGTCATGATGAAATTACTATCGACGAGCCAACTGTAAACCTCGTCCCTGCTTTGCTTGACCGAGTTGTCTTTTTAAGGCGTAGTCATGTCTTACATGATGAGAGCTAGTACATTTTTTGGCGAATAAGTCGACTCGTGCTTATACAAAAACTATTGTCTTTTCTGCCTTTTCTAAACGAGCTTGCCCAAATAGAGCTAGTATATTATTTGGCGAATAAGTCGAGCTCGTGCTTGTACAAAAACTATTCTATTATCAAATGATATCATGATAAATTGGTTTTGCTATGAAGTCAACAGTTGATTCCATAGTATAGTCAACCTTCTATATACAAGTAAATTTACTATATTCGCTGATTAATTAAATAACACTAATAAAATTTTATTAATATGATATGTTTACTTGTTGTATATAGAAGGTTGACTCCACTATGGAGCCAACTGTTGGCTTCATAGCAAAACCGCATGATGAATATTAGATTTATTATATTAAGTTAAAACAAAAAAAGACTGAAAATAATTTTATACAAAAAACAACAATTCACATAAGGATAAATATAACAAATGAAAATTAAAATTTGGTCGTGACAAATGAACATGCCAAATAAATAAACAAACAAGCAACATTAAAAAACTTGCTCGGTGTTATGAAATACGGGGAATATAAAGAACACAATGTAAAAACCGGATCAAAATTATTACAAGCTTTTCTCTCTTTCTTTCTCCTTCTTTTCGTACAGATTTGTAATATATCACTTGCCTTTTTATAGGCAAAATGTTGGCACACATACCAATACACAAACTAATATAATAATGATAGGATAATAAATTAGTGGTAAATTCCACTTATTTACAATACTCCCCCTTGGAATTACCACTATTA
>CACSLK010020742.1:11138443-11148599 GCA_902706635.1 Striga hermonthica | reverse complement strand
GGGGGCACTTATGTCTTTTGACGGCTTCGATAGACGTTTACTTTATTGGCAATTGCGGTATCTGTGTCATTTGATTATTCGGGATTCTACCCAGCTCGGCAGAGGGCAAAGACGCGTGGGGATGCAGTCAGCTTCTTAGGTGATTAGTTTTGAGAACATGTTCATATATTTATTTACCATGTGTTCTCGGCTCCTTGATTATCGGGCCGTATTTTATTATTTCGTTTATCATTTAATTAATAGGAGCCAAATTGGCTGTCAACAATGCTACGGTCACGTTACGAAACTATTCCATCGGGATTTGTAACTGTTAGATCAACTATCTCTAACGGTTACATGATCATCTCACGATTAGAAATCCCAACCAAATGATTCTGTAACGGACCTTAACATTTCTCCTTAATAGGATTGAGTACTAATTAGTTAAAATGTGTAGTTTAAGTATTAAGTCGGGCAATCATTTACTTTAAGTATCAAATTGACAAAATGACTATAATTCAATTACCAAATTGACAAAATGACTAACTCATTTACCAAAGAATCATAGGTATGTATGGTTTTAAAAATCAAGACAGCTAATTATATACCTTTATAGAAAATATAACAATTCTTGAAAATATCAAGAACTTATATTTGAGAATAAAATGTTGTATTTACATATACATACCCACACAATGTCTTCAATAAAAAAAAAAAAAAAAAAAAAAAAAAAAGTATATTTCAGCACACACATATTGTTATACATAAGTATTAATTAATGTATGTTTGAGATTAAATTTTCTACTATTAAATGATTTGTTAAAGAAATAATTTATCAAAAAGTCATTAGAACCTCATAATGAGGAATTTGCACTCCCTACAAACAGTTATGATTTTTATTACACTTATATGTCCCTTATATTTTTATTTATAAAATTGCCTAACTAAACAAAAAATATTTCAATATTACCTAACATTGGGATATAGTGTTATTCCCTTTTTTTTCTAGGCATATTAATACTAATCAAATTCTTAATTTCAATTAAAGATCTCCTTAACCTAAACAAAACTGAAACTCTCACGGCAAAATCAACCCTCCCTCGCGCCGCTACATCCACCTCCGCCTCGCTCAAGCACCGCCTCCCCACAGACGAGAACGTCCGTCGATCATATTCCGCCGTCAACAGTGCCAAAACCGTTTAGAAGTGAAAACAACCCAATAATTATTGATTACCAACTCCATTAGCCAAACAACAAAAAGAAGAAGCCGCAGTCGCCGGAAAAGCCCAAACACGCATTACCAGTATATACCCAAATTGCGCAATAAATGTTGAGAGCAAAACAGTTGGTAAAACCAATCAAATTCGTCCGAGGCATTAAAATCTTGTTTTGTATAGATCTTTGTGATAAGGCTGCGCTTGAGAAACTTTTTGTTTCTGAAAAGTAGGTATTCGTTGGTGAAAGAATCCTTCATTACTGTGTTTGTGTGTCGCACAATTAGCTTGCCCTGCAATGGTTGTCTTCTCAAAATCACAAAGCTCGAGAAGCGAACAACCGTTGATCCCCGTGTCGTCGGACGCTGGAAATCCGAGCTTAGAGCTCGGTCCGCCATTAATTGCGGGCATGTACAAAACAACAAAAAACAAAAAAAAAAAATTGGTGACTGCAACTGGCCATTTCACCGGCCAAGCGAGGTGTGTATATGGAGTATATGTGGTTTGTATTTTGAGTATATGTTCAATATATTAGAAGATTTTTTGTAAACTATTAAGTAGAAGTGTGTATATGGAGTATATGTGGTGTGTATTTTGATTATATGTTTGATATATTAGAAATTGTTTTTGTAAACTATTAAGTAGATGTGTGTATATGGAATATATGTGGTGTGTATTTTGAGTATATGTTCAATATATTAGAAATTTTTTGTAAACTATTAAGTAGAGGTGTGTATATGGAGTATATGTGGTGTGTATTTTGAGTATATATTCAATATATTAGAAGATTGTTTATAAACTATTAAGTATATGTTGTGTGTATATGGAGTATATGTTCAATATATATTCACCATATTAGAAGATTTGTGTTGTATAGGAATATAAGTAACTATTATAATATATTTATATATACTTTTACGTATAAAGGTAAAAAAAAATACATAATTTTCTGATGGAAGACATGTTTTTTCCTTGCAACATATACTTAATATATACTAACATAAACGCAAAATATACCCGACGACTGTTTGAATTAAGGAATTAAATTAGTCAGTTATTATTTTTATTTCTCTCCCCTCAATCAAACTCACAAAAAGGGGGATGGAGATTGAATGAATATGGTAATTTACATTAGGCATTAATGTAGTTATTTATTACATATTAGGTAGAGATGTAATTATTTATTTATGAATTGTATTTTGCAATCTGGATAGATTAAAATTGGGAAATTTTCACTTCTCCTGTGCGATTGCAAAAATATTGCAAAATTACCATTCATACTAAATTAATTGTGTATATACCTAATAGCTAATAAATAATTACATTGTTGCATAAAAATCAGTTACAAATCTCCTTCCATATTCGATGGTTACAGATCTCCGTCCCCATCGGGAAAAAAATCTCTCAGAAAGTTCCAAATACCATCATCTTCCTCGGCAAGAAGGTCATCAATCTTCCAGCAACAAGAAAGTCATGCGAGTCGTCAATCCACGAGCACCAGAAACCCCGATTTAAGGCGAGAAGATTCAAGGGCACCCGAGATGCACCAAATTCTGGCGAGTACCAAGAGCACCAGACCATTTACGGCAAGGCGGACACACTTGGCTGCAAGACAAGGGTTTTTTCCGGCCACAAGCCCAGAAGTCAAGGTTCTAAAAGAAAGAAAAAAAAATAAGGCGAAAAAGAAAGAAAAAATGACCAAGAACTCTGCTCAACCCTTGGAGACCTTCTTGCCTGCTCGTCTCATCTACGTGATCTTGAGTGTATATTTTAGGTATATTTTAGGTATATGTGAATTCTGAAATCGATTTTCAGAAACGATTGAAACTCGAGTGTATATTTAAAGTATATTTTATGTGTATGTGTCTCGATCTGTCGCAGGCTTGGATTACGAGAATTTCGAGTGTATATTTTATGTATATTTTATGTACATGTGTTGTTTTGTATTCATTTTTTTGTTGATGAATAACTTGGTGCTGTCACAGAGAAAGTATATGTGCAGTATATTTTGGTATTTGTTCATAGAAATAAATTGCGAAGTTTTAATATGTTTCGTTTACTGTTCAACAGTTTATTTTTATATGTACAGTAAAAGTATATTTTTGGTCTATGTTCAGTATATTTTATCTTTATGTTTAACAATATATTTTTTGATTTATGTTCAGTATATTTTATCTTTATATTCAACAATATATTGTTTGGTTTATGTTCAGTATGTATATTTTTTGTTTATGTACATATATATATCTAAAAACATAAAATAAGTATGATACATATATATACCTATAAATAAGTATTATTTTTCATATAGTACTCATGCATATTTAATGTTCATATATGCAATAGTGAAATTGAAACTTGTAAAAAATTTGATATGTTGAATTATAAAAAAATTACAACAAGTACAAAAAATTATTAGCATTAAAAATTATATTCGTAATTTAAAATAGTCAAATAATTTATAATTTTAAATGTTTTAATAGATGTGGATAGACGTTCAAACAGATTACTAGTAGCACCATAACAGAATATTCATGCACAAATATTTGGTGAGATGGTGGAAGAAGATGGAAAAAGATAGTACCAGATAAGGGATTAATATAAGCGACAAATTAGGTCCTTGATATTAGGGATTAAGTATCGCTTCTATATTTAAAAGATGTAATTAATAAATCTAAAATCTGGTATAATTGTAAATAAGTAGGATGAATTTAGTATATTTACAAATAAATATTTATTAACTGCATAAATGTAATATAAATATTTTTGGGAATGAGAGAGGAGAGAGAATACTTTTTGTATGTAGTATTTATCTAAATATTTATGCTAGGTTAGGTAAATGTGCAAATAAAGTTTATCATCTAGTATTTTTACAATTATTTATAAATGAATTAAGTATACATGTAAATTGCCCAAATAACTAAGAAAAAAAAAAAATAACAAAAAGTAATAAAGCAGAATAGACTGAATAGTGAATAACAGACTTATCCTCCATAGCTTCGGAGCTCAGCTCACCGTCCATCTCCATTCGGCGGCGGCCGGAAGCCGGCACGGCGGACTTGGTTTCACTGTCGAAGATCCACAGAGGTACGTTCCTTATTTCTAAATGTGTAATTTCACCCCATTTGCCCAATTGACGAAATCCGAAATTCCCTCTTGAATATAATTATTTTGTTACAATGGTATGGAACTATAACTAGATATGCTAAAGTAATAAAGAAGCTCTTATTGATAGTTATTTGAGCAAATATATTGAGGGAAATGCTACAGTCCGTTTTGGAATTATTTTGTCGGGATTTGTAACCGTTAGATCATGTAACTGTCATGGATAGTTGATCTAACGGTTACAAATCCCGACGGAATGGTCGTAACGGGACCATAAGAGCATCTTTAACAATATTTTCTCATAAACCTCCTTTTACACTTCCCAATATGCCACATCACCCAAAACCTCATTCTTACTCCTATACCCATAAAACTCCAATAATAATAAACCTCATCAACTTCATTTTTTATGGGTCACACATGTTTCCCACTTACATTTATTTAATATCATACTATCAATATTTATTAATATTTTAAAACTATAACACTATTTTATTTTTATTCAATCTATATGTTTCTTATATTTATCATAAATACATATAACAAATTAATATAAGTATATAGAATTATATTACATTATTTATAATTATAGAGTGTTACTTATATATAATATTCATTTACAATTGCTTGTTCGAGTTCGAGCATTGTTTCTTAAGTTCATTCTCTTTCGACTTTTTTTAATCCAAGCGACCTCGCTTTACTTATTTATTTTACAAACTTTTGTTTGTTGGAGTTCGTCTTTTCTAAGAAATACCTTGTTGATAAACGGATTTGATCAACTTTTTTATATTTATATTTTAGATTAATAGCGTAATGAGACAATTTTATTGAATAACTGGGGGTTATCTAGGAAAATATCAAGTCGGTATTTCGCGGACTTGAGGTCGGTTTTTCTTGTACAATGATGCTAAAATTGGCGATAGCCGAGGTGATTAATGCAGAATTTATGTGTCGGGAAAAAGATCCTCGTATTGCCTTTATTGCTGCTATTTATAGTAACTGGGGGCCCATCTTTTGAGGAGATTCGGCGGCATTTAATGAGGAATGACATCCGCGCAGCTTTTTCTGTCAGTGGGGCCCCCTCGCGCAATGATGTCTCCACATGGGCTCTGAACAGTCGATGGTACTTGCATTAAATGCTGCCTGTCTGCTCCGACGTCGGCCTGCACCCGAGGTTACTTCGTTCAGGAGGTCGGCTTCCAGACAAGGTCGGCTCCCCACAGGTCGGGCAACGTTTTCTCGGCACTTTTCGGCTTGCCCCCTTTACTTTCTCGTCGTCCACGTGTCGGCCATCCAACGCTTGAGCAGGTTTTTAGGTCAACATTAAGGCCCCTGACATTGAGGGGGGCTTATACTTAAGCCCGCCTTAATGTCATTCCTGGTGTATATCTGTACCTCCTCTGTCTGAATCTCAACCGACCTGTTATACTTAGCCAAAAAAACGCGAATCTTCCCGTCTGGCGGTTCATGGACTTTCCAATGTGGCGCGTGATGACACGACTCGACGCGCTTGCCTTCTTTTGACTTTAAGCGGTTTCAACCTTTCTTTGCACGTTCCCACGATCTCTGACAGTCTTCACACGTGGCAGTCCCGTATTGGTCCGCGTGTTTCCGTTGAGACAAGACAGAGCGTCCCTATCCTTTAAGGTGGCGGTTCGCGAATCGCCGGTTATCTTTGTAACGGTTACATCTTCCGAGTATAAATACTTCTCTTTTTCCCTTTCCTTGAATCATACAACTTTCTCTCTGCCTGACCCTTCGCTTTCGATTTCACCTTTTCCTCTACTCTCACGGTTATCGTCCCCGGCGTCCCTGACTCCGCCGTGTGCTTTTGGTAAGTCTTTTCACCTCCTTTCCCTTCCATCCTTCAATTAGTTAGCACGTTTTCCTTTCTATTTTCGCTTTGAGTTTATCGACTGCCGGGAAGAATGGCGGAACGAGCGGCAGAAAGTAGTAGCCGGACGATCTCCGACGAGGTGGGTCGTGAGGTCGTCTCTGACGAGGAGGAAAACCTGGAGTTGGCGCTGGGTTATTACCGCTGGGATCCGCTATTGGCTGAGCGCTTGGTTTTACGGTGGGACAACCACGAGGGCGACGCCGAGGTGGAAAGTGACCTCCCCGTTCGCGAGGGTTTCTGGAATCGCCCTCCACGACGTTGGGCCAACCTTAACGTTCCATTCCCGGGCGAGCCCAGCACGATGACGGATGCCGACGTGGTACTACTGAGGAAGTCGGCTCGGATTCCCCCCACAGTGAGGATGTTCGCCCCGTACCCCGGCGAGAGGATCCATTCTCCTCCTCCCGGGTGCGTGGGTGTTTTCGCCGAGACCATCAAGTCGGGGCTTAGATTCCCCCTTCCCAACATCATCACCGACTATCTCCGGGATTGGGGGGTCGGCATCTCCCAGATCACGCCCAACAGTTGGAAGAAAATCATCGGACTGCTGGTCCTTTGTGCTCAGGTCAAGGTGCCGTTCCCGTCGATTGATGAGTTTCGGAGCGTCTTTTTCTTCAAACGCAGTCGGGAGCGTGACGGCGTGCCACCCTCTGGTTGCTTTTTCTGTTCTGCCAAGGCACTAGGGGACCTGAAGGTCGGTCAACTGATTACCGGCATCCTAGACACCCTACATGGCTTTCAGGGGGAGTGGTTCTGGGTTGGTGGTGATTGGGAGTCGACCGACTTCCTTAAGGAGCCTAAGATTGATGGGATGACCATCCCGAACCGAGTTGTTGAAGTTTACAGTAAGTTCCTCTCACTTGATCCATTTTCCACCTCCTAACTTCGGTTTTTTCTTTTCGCTAACAGGTCGGAACTTTTGATATTTGTAGCTCGGAGAAAGAGGGAACCCAAGCTTTCCGGCGAATTTGCTGCTAGACTGCAAGACCTTGCGAGAGTCCACCATTCTGATCGTAGTTGGCGCAAGTTGTTGAAGGAAACCGAGTTAGCGAAAGCCGAACTTTCTTCGTCCCGTCCTTTTAAGACGCTTGTCCCTGGTGAGTTAACTTCGTTTTACCCTTTAACCTCGGTTTTCTGATTACTGTGTTTTCTCCTGAACGTCTGACTTCTCCAATACGGGTTTTCTCAGTTTATTATCCGATCCTCGGCTATCACGGCTTCAAATCGGTTGAGGACGCCGACAGTTCCCGACGTAAAAATTCCAGTTCCGACGTTCAGCTTCAATTTGCCAAAGACATCGAGATGGGCCGTTTAAAGTTTTTGCAGAAGGCGAAAGGTGCTTCCACTAACCGAGGTGCTGTGACCTCTGGCCCCGTTATCAGGTCGGGGCCTCCGACAGAGGAGCCGAGGTCGGCCCATCCTCCTGCTGCTGAACCCACTGCCGAGCAGGTCCTAGGGACCGAGGTGGTTGTGGCGACTCCGACCCGCCCCGACCTCGGAGATCGGGTGATTCAAGAGACCCCTCAAGACGTTCACGTCATCGTGTCCAGTGCTGAGGAGGTTGAAGCTGAAAAGAACGATGCGGAGGGTGCTGATGCCCGTAAGAAGCGCAAGTCCAAGAAGAAACCCGAAGACGAGCCGCACACCGCCGGAGAACGTCGGTTTAAGATGAGGCACGACCCTGTTTTGACTCTTGAGGAGAGGAACGCCCCAGTACACCAAGACAAGAGCTCCACTTTCCTGCCTCTTGATGACGAAAGGGTCCTCAACCTTAACCTGCCTCCCGGTGTCCCCGAATGGTTCGTTGACTACCAGTCTGTGGAACTCCCGGAGATCCCTAACAAGTTTCACCAACCGCCACACATGATTGAAGCTGCTCGGGTCCCCCTGATGGCTTGGGATCCGACCTCAGAGGGTATGTTGGGGTCGATGTCGGACGTCCAAAAATTCAGCTATGCCAAGGCTTGTCTCGGCAGGGCTTTGGTGAGCTTAACTTCGGTGGAGGATGCATTTCGTCTGAATTTCACGGCTCTCGAGGACAAGAAGGAGAAGGTTGTTTTCCGCGATAGTCAGATCTCGGCTTTGCAGTCTGAGAAGACCGAGCTGAAGGCGGCGGTGGCCGAGAAGTCCGACCAGCTGACCGCGGCGCAGGCCGAGATTGCGGCCCTGATGGAGGACAAGAAACGTTTGGAGGCCGAAGTGTACAAGTTGTCGAGCCAGGTCATTGACTCTGAGCACAACGCCAAAGATACGAGCGAGAAGCTTGCGAAGGAGCGGGAGGAACACCAGAGAACTCGCCAGGACCGAGCTGAGAAAGAAGCCGAGCTGATTCGGCTGAGAGAGGCACATGCGGCGGAAGTCGCCCGTCTCGAAAAAGAGAAAGCCGAGTACGGGACCCTCATGCGCAACCGAGGTGTTGAGGCGGGTAAGGAGCTCGGGAAGGAAGAGTTCAAAAACTCCGAGGAGATGGAGCGTGACCTCGAATTCAATACTTGTCTGAACCTCCGCTGGACCGTTGACCGCGTCGGCTCGGGCCTTTATGGAGTTGGCGATCTCGCGCTCATTCTGCACAACAAGATAGTCAGGCTGGGTTTTGACGCCTCTATTGCCGAGATGCGCGTTCCGGCCGACGACGATGAGAGGGACTACGTCGAAGGCGTCTTGAACAGGTCGGACCCACAGATAACAGCTTCGGCTCTCCCCCCCTTGAGCCGCGAGAGGCGTGCCGAGCTCCAGAGGGCCTTCATGGATATGGTCCTTGAAGGGGAGAAAGAGAAGAGGGAAGAGCTCGGCCTCAAGTTCATCGACACTCTCGCCGGCATCACCGTTGAGCATTTCAGGGTCCTAACTCCGGCCGAGATCAAGAAAGAGGTCGTTGAGTATGCTGATAGGATGACTGCTGCTGCGGCCGAGATGGATGTTGATGCGCCCCGGGTTGAAACCGAGCTTGTCACGGTGACTGAATCAGCCGACCCGGGGACAGTGAAGATCACAGTTGACTCCGACGCCCTTGACGCGGCGATCTATGCTAAGCTTAGCGAACAAATCAGAGATACTTCAAGAGATGCCGACGACGATGATTCGGAGGAAGTCGGGGAGGACCCGGCGAAGGTGTCGGAGGATCCTGGTGAAGGTGTTGGTGAGCCCGAAGGTTCTGGCAAAGAAGCTGGTGGATCCGCCCAGTAGGATTGTTTTTCTTCTTTTGTTGCTTTTAGACTGTTTGGTCACCTTGTTTATTTTAGTTGAAACTTTGTTGTGTCGGACGGGGATCGTCAAGTCGACACGTCCTAGCTTTCCGCATTTTTATTGTGTTCGCAAGTCTTTCCCCGGGGTTTATGATAATAAAATCTATCTTTTTAGTTTACGCTTCCCTTTTTTGCTTTCCTTTATTTTTCCAAACATCACGATTTTTCAAACAGAAGTTCAAGGGCGAAGTTCGAAAATGGCCCGAGCTTTTTATCGCAGCTTGAGACTAAGTATGTATGGATAAGTTTGTTCGACTAACCACTTCGAACGTGAATAGAATTCCGTTGATCGTAATCGTTTGTTAACAAAAATCCAGCGAAAATATATTCTAGACTCGAAAGTGCTTGATTTGAATTCACGAGTTATCTTATGTACAAAAGATTTCGACACCAAGATTCTATATAGAAGATATTTGATTTCACAAAGACTGTCACGTTTACAAAACATTCCAGGAAAGATTATCATTGGGAAACTCGTCTTACTTAAAAAAGGAAAACTTTCTGGCTAACCGACTCTCTTCAGTTTTGCAATTTCGCCCGGGGAAGCTCTCTTAGCGGATTCGACTTGCTACGCGGCAGCTCTGTTTGCGGAACGTCGGCGCGGAGACCGACTAGTGGCACCGAGGCCGGTTTTTGCAGAACGTCGGTGCGGGGACCGACTAGTGGCACGGAGGCCGGTTTTTGCAGAACGTCGGTGCGGGGACCGACTAGTGGCA
>CACSLK010020742.1:11112981-11127364 GCA_902706635.1 Striga hermonthica | reverse complement strand
CTGAATATGGCAGTAGCTTCTAATTGAACTCAAAATTGAGCCTTTTCTTTTTTTATTGTACGGGTTCAAATATTGAACTTTTGTGATTAACTATTTTTGGTTTAGTTTTGAAGTTTTTTTAATTCTTCAAACCGAACTACCTATGATCAAGATTTGAGGTGAAAAATGTACTACTTACAGCCCTTTCAATTTTAAATATTTATATTTTTCACATAAAGGAAAAAAAAAAAGACTGAAAAAACAGAAAAAAGCTAACAAGTACGCACTAAGTTCCAATTATCTATTTCAAGCTATTTTGTCACATAAATGTAAGGCTTTCTAGTAATTTGGCATGACTAATTAAACAAACGTACTGTCTCAATTAACTTGAAAATCATGTTAGTTGCAGTTATAATTGTAAAATTTGTAAAGCCGTCTTATGAGTTGTTTTTTTCTTCTATTTAGTATAGTCGACTTCTTTTTGTCCGCGCATTATATTTCAATTTTAATCATAATTAAAAACAATAAAAATAATAATACTAACAACATAGGAGGAGGATCTGGATAATGTCAAACTATGAAGCATACTCATAAATTTAAATTGCTAAACTGTAACTAATGCTTTCAATTTCTACACAATATGTATGATTATAGGGAAATGCTATGCTACCTTACGTATCATCCCGTCGGATGTTTTAACCGTTGGATACACATGTAGTTAGTATAAGATAAATGATCCGACGATTAAAACAACCGCCGGAATGGAACCGTAACGGGACCATAGCATTTACTATGATTATAATATGCATTTATTTAATTGAAGAGGAATGTAAAAATAAAAAAATAAAAATAGAGACTTGTCTACATATATATACGTACAATTTTCAATTTTCTGAAGGAACAAGAAAACTATAAATTACGTAGGCACTGTATTGTCTAATGGTCATAAATTATGCTGGTCGGCCATTTTCCTACTGACGTTATTCGACATTTAATAGCATCTCCCCAAGTTCAAGCAATATGGGGTCAATTTAATGATATAAACAGTTTAACACTATTATTGTGAATTATAGTGCCACTCAATTAAACTTATTAGGAAGACAGGACTAGTTGAACTAGCTTAAGGGACCATGTGTATATAAATTTCATTCTTATCACTAATTCGTGTGAATCTGCAAATAACTCTAACTTGCTACGGTCCCCTCACGGAACCATTCCGTTAGAGTTTATAACCGTTAGATAATCATGTAACCAGTATGAATAGTTGATCTAACGGTTAGAAACCCGACGGAATGATTCCGTAACGGGACTGTCGCATCTCCCTTATATATATATTGTTTTATTAGAAAATCAGACTTTATGTTAGTAATATCATATTTTCATTATTCATTCGTTTTAATAGTATGCCATTTTAAATTAAAATTTTACATATTTTATTGAGAAAAGTATAATTGTCCAACAATGACCTAACAATAAACTTAATATTTTTCATTCCATTTATAAAATATTTTTTTTTCATTTCTATATTTGTATTATTATCCCAGCACAAAAGAAAAAAAAAATCTATTAATAGTACCATTTATTTTTCAAAAATTGCAGTCACTCACTAAAATATTTTTTTTTAAATATTGTGATATTAAAAGTTGTTAATATTTTTTTTTTTTTCAATACTACTTGTTTAAAGTTGTTCCACACTTTCGAGGCACGTAGTGTTTTGCTGGTTTATTATCACACACTCTCTCTCTCTCCTTTGTATGTAAGTTCTAGTGACTGCTAAGGTTAAAAAAGTACGAACAAAAGATGTGACACAAATTTTAAACTATAGAATTCACTTTGATTTGGCATGTTCGTCTAATTCTTTTAGCCCACTTGTCAACTAACGAGCAAGGCCCGGAAAATTAATAATTGCAAATTTTAACAAAAGGTCCACGTAGAGGCGGTAGAAATTAATTTTAACCTGACCATGGTTAGCTCGAACCCCACAACCATGGTTAGAAAACCAGTTTATATCACAACCCCAGCATGCAAATCCACGGCGACCACGACAGTACTGCGCCATTATACAGTGAGTGAGGAGCCAAAATAAAAAATAAAAAATAAAAAAACAAAGAAGAGAGAGAGAGAGAGAAAGTGTACTACTAACATTCTGCAGAAAAGAGAAATGATGATGATGATGGGCGATCAGCTCCGTTCAAATCCGACCGTCCAGATCCCGCCTTGGGATTACCATAACGCTGAAGATCCGACGGCCCACGCCCACTGCGAGAGGGCAATGGCGGCGCTGCAGCGCTACCTGCCGTCGAACAGGGACGACGATGGGGATACGGCGGCGGGGGACGCCGCCGACGAGTTCGACGTCCCGGCGGACGCCTTCTCGTGCGACGAGTTCCGCATGTTCGAGTTCAAGGTGCGGCCGTGCGCCGTCGCGAGGTCCCACGACTGGACCGAGTGCCCGTTCGCGCACCCCGGCGAGAAGGCGCGGCGGAGGGACCCGCGTAGGCACCGCTACTCCGGGGACGCTTGCCCCGACTTTCGGAGGGGGGAGTGTCGGAGGGGCGACGCGTGCGAGCACGCGCACGGCGTGTTCGAGGCGTGGCTCCACCCGGCGCGCTACCGCACGCAGCCGTGCAAGGACGGGACCCACTGCCGGCGGCGCGTGTGCTTCTTCGCCCACACGCCGGGGCAGCTCCGCCTCCTGCCCCGCTCCCACGGCAGCCCCGAGCTCTCGCCGCCGGTATCCCCCGGCGGGTCGGCGGGGTGGGACTCGGTGAGTCAGCTCGCCGAGTCGATGCGCGGCTTGCAGCTCAGCAAGATGAGGCTGGGTTTGGGCGGCGGGATGAGCTTGTGCGGGAGCCCACCCTCGTGGGCCGGACTGGGAATTGGGTCTCCCCGGAGCCCGCCTGTCATCCGGCCCGGGTTCATGAGTCTGCCCAGCACTCCTATTCGGGTGCGGGGCCAGGGCCGGGTCGGAGCCAGCCCGTTCGATGCTTGGGGAGCTTCGCTTGAGGAGGAACCGGTGATGGAGAGAGTGGAATCTGGAAAAGAGCTGCGTGAAAAGATCTACGCCAAAATCGGTAAGGAGAACTCGTTGGAGCGAGCCGAACGGGTCGACCCGACGGGTAATGCGGGTCCGGATCTTGAATGGGTTTCGGAGCTTGTCGAATGGTAATGGTTCTCGGGATTTGCATTAGGGTAGAAATGGGCAGCCCGTTTTTTTATTATGACCCGAATATTTTGCTGACTCTTATGATTTTGTGAATATGGTTTCTGACTCTCCATTGAATTTGAAGCTGCTGGGTAGATACGGATAATCGGGATCCGGTTGGTGGGTGGGCCGATTGAATTATCTACTGTCTTGTTGTTTTGGTTATTTTTTACTGTCTTGTTGTGTTGAAAAAGTAAGGGAAGGTAAATTTTCTAGCAGCCAAAAATAGAAAAGGTAACAAATTGAGGCTGCTTTGTAATTTTTGTATATGAATGATGGCTTGGAATGTAATTGGGGCTGCGTGCTTCTATTGAAATTATGTAATTGGATCTGTTTAAATATTTTCTATTTCATAATTAATTATCTTCTAATTTTGTTATTGGGGATTATTGAACTGAATTTTATTTCAACTGTTTTTTTTTTCGGCCATTTAAAATATTTTTATTTTTTAAATAAATGAGGCATAGTATACTATTATATCATGTGATTTACAACATCAATAAAAAAAAATAATTTTTACTCATCTTTAAAAAGGCTAATCAAAATTAAAAGATATTGAACGGCTCTTACGAAACTGGTTCAAAGTAGAGGCTGATCAATTGCATTTATAGAAACCTTGATATTTGTAGGGTCCAGAGTAGTAGATCTATTACATTCATAGAAACCCTAGCATTTTAGAGGTCAATATAGATCAGCAATTGTGCCCGACCTTCTGTGTTATAATTTTAATTCGAATTCCTCGATTTGACTATAAGGTGGTTCGAAAACATTATTGAGTTTAATTAATTGTTTTTTTATGGCGAACTTTATATCATCAAAATATGGAACGTGAAATGTTTTATTTAATGGGTTCAAGTCTTAATTTGCAACGATAATAATTATAATAAAAAATTAAATAAAAAAATCGAGTCTTAAATTGATAAATTTAAAAAGTTGGATTTATTATAATTGAAACAAAAATATAAATGTATTTTTTTTTTTTCTCAAAGAAGGCAAAATGAATCAACCAAATTGGCAAACTTTCTAAAGCTGGTCATAGTTTCCCAAGCCATCTGATCATATAAGCGCACACATGCATTCTAGCAAGTATATTGATTTAACATTTTAAACCCGATGGAACTAAGTCAAAATCACTATGCCTAGAGACATACAAACAAATGAGACTAATAGTTTTGTTATGAAGTCATCTGATGACTCAGCTTATGGTGTTATCTACAGTTATTCGAGCATTGACACGTGTCCTCACTAAATACACTTTGAACAAGTGTCAATATATTATAAGTGATTGATAACTCCACAAGAAAATCATTCGATGACTGTATAGAATTTTTAGCCAGAATAAACTTACTTAGTAACTCACAATTAGAGGTAATAAAATTAGGAGTATTATTATAATTTCAAGTGAATCTCGATATGTTTGCGGGTTTATGGAAATTTGGGATAGATGCTCCATGATGTTAATTTTTTTTTAATAACAATGGGCTAGAAAGAGGAATATGAATTTTTTTAATGTTTAACCTAGGGATAAGTACGTCCTTCATCAGATGTTTATCATCGAAGCCAAAGGGTCCACGTAACATAATTAGCCCTTATCGAGATAAACCTTTTACTACCAAATCTAACCCGAAATTACTTAGGGAGTGATTGTTTATGGTTTGAACAGTAAAAAAATCAATCAAAATTCAAATTTAACTCAATTTTAACTCAACTTCATTATCTTCTATATTATTAATATAATTAAATAATATCCACCAATCATTTTTACACATCAAATCAACTTTAATTCACTATTCATCCACTCACATTTTAACTAACCATCGTTTTCAATCATTTTTTCATACTTTTACATCAAATCAATTTTAATTATTTTAATTTAAATATTATTTTAATATATTCACTAACAACTAATCATACCACTGTTTTTCAAAACTAACTATAGTTAAAAACAAATCAAATAAAAATTAGTTGAATCCATAAACAATCACCCCCTTAGGATATAATTATTTATAAAGTATGTAGACAAATTGCTGGCTTTCTGAGTTGATAGTGGGGCCCCCTGATATTTGTTTTCAACACACTAGATTCATAAAGATTGATCACATATACTTATCATATTATTCTCGTTCGTTGAAAATTAAATCCATTTTATTGACATTCAATAGCCATAAAAGTATTAGTAGGTAGGTTCCTCTAATGCCCATAGTTTAGTAAGACACCCCAAAATTTTAGAAGTGCACTCTACGATTTTAATTTCTAAACAATCGATGATGATTTATTTTAGAAAATATTGAAAATTTCAGTAGTATTCGAGTCTTAGCGAGCTTAGTTAGCTTTGTTTATCAATTAAATGAGCTCGAGTCAAACTCAACTCTCAGCCAACCGAACCAAATCAAGTCTACGAACAACTTATTTCATTTGACCAAGTGTAATTATAAATCTATTACTATATAATTAGGCAACTCACTTACTAAAAATAGTAAGAGCATGATTGGATACAAAAATTTCTCAAAAAAAATCCAAACATTTTTAACTAAACCATTTTTTTAACTCAACTTTAACTCAACCCCACTATCATCAATATTCTCAATATAATTAAATAATATCAATCAATCATTCTTACACACCACATCACTTTAATTCACTATTCATCAACTCACATAATTTTAACTAACCATCACTTCAAATTTTCTCTCTCCTACTTTACATCAAATCAACTTTAATTATTTTATTTTAAATATTATTTTAATATATCTACTAACTATTAATCATACCAACTTTTTCAAAACTAACCAAACCAAACAAAAAAATCCAAACAAAACCAAAATTTTTTATATCCAATCATCCTCTAAGTGTTTTAGTGGGTCCCTCATTATATTACTATTTATAGAAAGTTAGTTACAATTTTTTATTATTTTATTAAACATGCTTCAACCTCCGTTAATTATTTTTTTTTCATTTTTAATAATAGGTTAATAGTAAAAGTGGACCTAAATTTGTTATTACCATTTATAGATAAGCATTTTAAAATGTTTTGTTTGTTTTGATTTCTCATTAATATAAAAGTAAATTTCTTTTTACATGTACATGATATGTTGAATCACGGTGAATTATTTATGATGTATGTTAAATAATAATTTATATTTAAAATCTTCCTAAAAATATGAAGATACTAGATAACAATATGGTACTTATTTAAATAAAAGAATGGTTCACAAATAAAGAAATTGTAAGTATATGTATAGAAAATTATAGTTAATAAATAAGATAACATTATAAATTATAAAACCGGACAATTAAGAAATAATATATTCAAGTGTCAAAATACGATTTAAATTACATGATAAATTAAAACAAACTGTAATAAAATGTGATAAGATAATAAAATAATTTGAGAATTTTTTTATACCCCAACTATATATATTTGCACATTTAGTACATGATATTCCAATTAAATCAATTTAGTTACTCAACTTTTCGTTTATCAATAAATTTTGGTCCACATCATTAGATTTCAAACAAAAAAAATAACGATTTTAGAAAGAAATTCGTTAAATTCATGGAAAATTATATAAAAAAAACTATATAAAAAAATTCATTAATACTATGTCAATTTGTTCTATTAATAAAAAACTAAAGAATATATACATATAGGAATCTACTTTTAGGCTTTTAATTCTGAACTTTACATTGTTGTTTCTCGAGTTACAAATAAAAAGACACAAGATACTGATATATATTGAGGAAGATGCTACGGTCCTGTTATAGAACCAATCTGTCGGGATTTGTAACCGTCAAATCAACTATCTCTGACCGTTATATGTTGATCTAACGGTTACAAACACCGACGACATATAAACATTGTATATAGTAGTCTATTTTAATTGCATATAAAAATTATTTATTCTATTTATGTTTCCTTATTTTATTATTTCTAATAGTTTCGTGCATTTGCACGGGCTACGATAATAGTTGAAAAATAAAACTTGAGTTCTCAGATAAAGCTCAAGGGAAAGGCCGACAAAAGGGATGTTTTGACTCAATTAAAAAGTAGCTAGTAGTTGATGAACTTCACAAGCCATAACCTAAAAAGCATCAATTTTAAAACTTGTATCCTGCTTTTTTTTTTCTTTCTGAAAATATGTGCCTCCACTTAACAAAAGATGAAAAAGAAAGAAGTCATTGAAGACTTGAATTGGACTAAGTACCAAGAAACTTGATAGGGATTATAGTATCGACCCGGTTCGGTCGGGCAAAGACCCATGTAGGGCTCGACCCATGTAGGGCTCGACCCGAGTTAAGCAAACCCGCATAGGGGCGGGGGAAATAGGGTCGATGAGCGTGGGAAATAGGGTCGATGAGCGTGGAGACTCGACCCGTGTAGGGCTCGACCCACCAACCCGCATAGGGGCTCGACCCCTCGACCCATGTGAGGGGGGGGAGGGCTCGACCCACTGGCCCACGGAGTAAGCCGAAGGATCGACCGGCTACATGCTCGACCAATTGCATGGTCGAGCCGCATGAAGGCTACGTGATCGACCGGCTATAAGTTCGGGCCACGCGGAGAGTTATATGATCGACCTGTAGAAAGTTGACCAACAAAGCGTCGACCCACTGGAGGTCGACCCGTAAAAGAGGGTCGAACGCCAACTCGTATTTGACCCTTAGCAACGCCAACTACCACACAGTCCGTACAATTAAGCACTATATATACGGTAAATGCTAGAGTAGAAGGTAAGACTCCATTAATATCATTACTACAACATTTATTAGACACAATTCTCTCTCTAAATCCGAGATCCTAACTTGGGCGTCGGAGGGCTTGCGCCGGAGAAATTCCGGCGCGCTTTCAAGTACCGGAGAACACGCAAGCTTGGACCGGATTGAATCAAGCAAACCACGCCATAACCGGGAAGAACCTTCCGTTAGACCGGAGCCACCGATCTCGGACCATATCAAAACTAAAACAGTCCAAAAATCGCCAAAACAGAGCATAATATGATTTAAGTCATCTATTCTATGCCTCTCAAGTGTAACTAGGATTACTGTAATATTTTCACAAATGTAATAGCAGTTCAATGTTAGTTGTAACCAGTGTTTTCAACCCGGACCGGCCGGCGGGTCGACCCGAAACCAGAACTGGTTCGAGTGGGCTAATTGGACCGGACAACAAAGGAACCGATCAAACCCGGCCTTGACCCGGTCGACCCGGGGCATTGACCTGGCCAGGTCAACCCCTGGTCCCTATATATATATTTTTTTTATTTTTTTTTATTTTTTATAAAAAATAAAACTATGTATATATTATTATATGGTAAATATTTATCATGAAATACATTTTATGACCGCTTTAATTTACAAATTTTACATACAGAACATTTTAATTTGTTATTTTATGTATATTTGTATGACAAAATACTCTATATATATAATTTTAAAAATTTTTAAATTAATTATCCTGTACAGCAATTGACCCGGTGACCCGGACCTTCCCGGGTCGATTACCGGCCGGGTTTAAAAACTATGGTTTTAACTAATCCAAAATCTGAAATAAAATAAACTTTTTCACTCGCATCTAAAATTGCATGCTTGATATGAATATATGAATTGTTGAGAAACAAATAATAGTGGGCCAAAAAGAAAATACCTCTTTGAAGGGCCATCTCTCTCTGCAACTCAGCAAGCTCATGAGCCTCACAGGTTTAAAGCTGTTCCTCCAGCTCGGCTTCCTCTAGTCCTTCGGGCTCAGCCTCCAATTCATCCTTAAGAAAGGAAACGTGTAAATATTATAACCAACTCGAAGGAAAAATAAAAAATAAAAGGAGCACAAGAAGGTGCAAGACTTGGAAATGAACACCTTATCAAACATTAGGCAGCTGTACAGAGAGAGATAAACAGGATTCATTCTCCAAGATGTTGTATATGTTGCTTGTAAAGCTTTTTTCCTCTTCAAGCATTGAATTGCAGCTATAAAACAGGGTTCAGTTCAATACTTCTTCAACGCTTATCTAAGAATATCGGCAAATGCATAAAGATTGTACAGCACAGAAAAACATAATTAGAGAAAATTTAGCACAGGTTGAAGTATAGTCGTAGAAAAAAAAAATGTTGACTGTAAACTAATGTTAAGAAATAAGAGATTCCGGGACATGAACGGGACTGTAGTGTAGTGTACCATTTGGTTCAACTTATAGAAGCAAAACAAGTGTACTACCCTGGCAAATCACTTGGTGCCAAACTAAATGGTGGGGAGATCAGCACAACTGACGAATTATCTATAGAACTAGTCCAATCTAACGGATAACCGAAATAATTCGCAAATAAATGAAAACATTTAGTATGAATCTGTCATATTCTCTTGTATCAAGCATAATATGAAAACATATATCTAAAAGCAGAAGCCACTCAACAGAGTTTGTACTTTGCACTGACAGATATCTATTCAGTGTACATACTAGAGAAGCAGTCTAATCTCTATATGCAATTTACCTCCTCACAACCTGAAAAGTACTACTTTTCTCAAACACAAATTTTCATATAAGCAAGAAAAACACTTCTCAGTAGTATGAAATATCAACATGCATGTCTATCCTTGTCAACTACATTGCCATTTCGGATTCGATAGCTAGTTAGCTACAAATATTGCTATAACAAACAGCAGAACCTCAGTAGATTGTTGTAAGATGACTGGACAGGCCCAATAGAGAAAAATATAAAATGAAGATTTACAAGAAAGTATTAAATGAAACAAAAAAAATAACAGTACTATATTCAACCAAGTATGAAGATGTCATCTATCATTTTTAAAAACAGACTTCAGAGAAATGATGTTAGGAGTAAGCAAATATTACATTGAAAAGCTGACCTTATATGCTTTCATATAGGATGGCAAACTACAATGTCCTAGAGCAAAAAAGTGCATTCTGATTGCAATAGCAATTCCAGACAGCCAAAAACCTAACAGACTCTGTTCAACGTAATTTAATAGTATAATTATTTTCAGCTTAGGGAAAACCTTTGCCTTCTCTTCTGCGGTAACCTTTTCTTTGAGAACATTCCTTTTTCCCCAGTATATCAGGAGTTCTACAAACCAAAGGCCAACATATATTCACAAACTAAAATCAGAGTCATGAACCCCAGATAAACTGATCAAACATATAATACACTGTAATGAGCACTATAATATGGAACTATATGCCTGAACTTGTTTTCTCCTTAGCGGGATCATCTTCTAATGTCATCACCACAATGGTTAGACATAGGAGCATGTGGAACAGAATGGTATAATTTCGTATTGACCAAATACACATAAAGTTACCATAATCGGTCGATGGCTTATTTTGTCATAGGACTACAGGATCTGGACCATATGTGAAGTTCAACCGACAATGTACTAATACAAGATGACGACAGGTCATACAATCTAAATCCACTCCAACTCACTGTCATGAAAATTCAAATTATTGGAAAACGCAATATGTGCATTGTAAATTCACCTGCCCTGATTCACCATGTGATTACTTCTGTTAACACTAACCACCCAAAATGTGTCGATGCAGAGCTCTATTATCAAGCCAATCTGACCTAACGCAAAGTTACCAATAGCTTCATTTTTGTTCGGAAATTAAAATTAAAGCTAGGTAAAAGCTCTTACTACCTAAACAGCACTCAAAAGCCAGACACAGCCAAGGAAAATGCAAAATTTAATGGATGAAAATGTTTGGAGCAAGTATGTTATGCATACACTGTATCTACTACATCACTGTTCATCAGTATATTAAACTAACGAATCCTTATTTACTCCACCATACTAAGTAATCCAAAAAGAAAAACATTACATTCATCAACATATCTGATATCACCATTAACAGACGGGAAACGTAAGAACTACAAACAGTTGAAGCAGGATCAGCAGTTCAATCTGAACCTCATAAAATCATTGATTATTCATTTGTTCGAGAAAGATGCTTCATCTCTGCTACAAATTCCGTCGATAACAACAGTTTCATCCATGGGCACCAACAACCAAATCACTAAAAAAAATCGCAGAAAATAACAATTGATTTCAAGACCAAATTAATATTATCAATAAATTATGCAGCATCGGAAGTTTAAGCTCGCGATTTTACTGACCTGTGGAGTTCGATCGATGAGGCTCCGTGTTGCTTTTTGCCGCCAAATGTTTTTGGGTTCACTCGTTCCGAATGTTTTTCAAATGATTGAGATGAGTCTTAATACAAGTTGGGGAAAGCAATTGCGCGGGCTTTCTTATCTTTAGCATTTTGGGTTTTGGCCAAGATCGAGCAACGGGCGTGCGAACTAAGGACGCAGAATAATATTCTTATTACAGCAATTAATATTATTTAGTAATTAACACTCCCTCTTTTTTTAAATAAATGTCCTTTTGACTTTTTTGATTTATCCATTTTGCTATGTATCTAGTATGTCTAGGTACATAGCAAAATGGATGAATCAAAAAAGTCAAAACGACATTTATTTAAAAAAGGAGGTAGTAATTAGTTTGGAGAATAAATTAAAAATTAGTTTGAGGACCTTATTTAAAGGCTCTTATGTTTTGCTTTGTTAGTAGGCGAATTGATTATTTGATGAAATAAGAAATGAGTGTTTATTGTGTTTAAATGCTTTTGAGATTGCGATCTCATTAATATTGTTTCATTCGTACGTTTTCCTACATTAGTTGGTATTAGAAATCAGCACGATTCAAGATGCTGCCGCGGAAGGACGACATCAACGGGCCTGCCGCCACCATTGAGTATCCGGGTCGACAAGCACAGGCTTCGGTTTCCAAATCAATCAATTGAACCGTCGGGTTGAGGATCTTTCAATGGGGATCGAGGAAATGCGTCTTACGATTAACAACATGGTTGAGGATTTGCAAACGAATCGTAATGCTGGCAACCAGGGCGTGCGCGCGGGAGTAAGCGGAGGACGTGGAGGCCGTGGTACAGGCGGGGCACCCCGCCGCAAATCTCCACAACCATTGTCCGGTACGAAGACGGTGAGGAGACAATCTCGAAGGTGAACCCCTTCGTCGATTATCAACCTCAAGTCGATGTTGAGCCCTTCGCTGCGTACGGCGGTTGTGATATGCATGAACGGGGCCTGATTTTTGCGGACGACGACGATCAACACAGCGACATGGGCTGGCATGAGGAGGCAACCTTCACTGGCGGATATATTTTCCGACGTGATTGTGAACTTTATTGCGAATATGGGCATTGGGAGGGCCCTTTTCGCGTTGATATCCCCGAATTCGAAAGAGAGCAAGTTGACGGACCATTGTACGACGGTCCACCCATTTTGAATTTCTGGTGGCGACCTCCGCGATCACGGGGAGCTCCGAGGCCCCGAGATTGCAGCTGCAGAAGTGCTACGCGGCTGCGGGATTCCTCCCGATGCCGCAATGAAGAAAACTGGGCTGCTGCGCGCTGCATTACGTTTTGGGCTCGTTTGAGCTCCTCTGAACTCGGAACTGAGTTCAATTTTTTCCTACGCGTCGCCAACGAACCCTTCTATATAACTAAGCTCACAAAACCATTATTCCTTCAAATCATATACGCCTGAAGTTCCCAACCTGCACACCAAAAACGACAACAACCCGAAGAAAACAACGACACACGAACAAAAGCACATAAAGACCCAAAATAAAGAAAAACACGCAACAAAAACACTAAACGGACTAATAACCAAATAAAAGACCTAAAACGGGGAAAACAAAACCAAAAAAAAAAACAAAACAAGCACGAAAAATGCAACAAAAATGAGACAAACATAATTCAATTTGAACAAAATTCTTCATATTGGATTTTGAATTAAGCCCGATTTACGGCAACCAACATGAGACAATTCAAATTCAAACAAAATTTTCGGATTGCTTAGATTCTCACAATCATATTTTTATAATCAAATATGAGGGATTTTGAATTTAAAATTATATTCAATTGATCGAAATTTTTAGAACTTAATTGAACCAAATCCACCAATTTAAGGTCCTTGAATTTTTTGAAAAAAAAAAAAAGTATTAAAAATGATAAGTAAAATGTTTACCAAAATTTGACCTGTCATTTTTTAAAAATAATACTACCTCCTATTTATTATAAATGTCGTTTTGACTTTTTTGATTCATCCATTTTGTTATGTATCTAGACATTATTGTTATGTATCTAGACATATTAATGTCTAGATACATAACAAAATGGATGAATATATATGTCTAGATACATAACAAAATGGATGAATCAAAAAAGTCAAAACGACATTTATAATGAATAGGAGCGAGTAATATATAGATATAGACATCTATAGTAATATAAATAGGTTGTTGGAAAAATACAAAAATAGTATGTTTGACTTGAAAAATAATATTTTGACTTACTAATTTAAGTAACACCAATGGGCCCCACGCGTTAAAATTGAATTTAAGTAACAAAACTCTCATAGCAAAATTAGTTCGGATTTTCCTAACCAATTCAGCGGATTCTGTTGGATTTTAGATATTCACAATTTTAATAATTACTACAAAATCTTGAAGATCATTAATTTAAGTAATAAATCTCTCATAGCAAAATTAGTTTGGATTTTTTTAACCAATTCAGTAGATTCTGTGGGATTTTATATATTCACAATTTTAATAATTACTACAAAATCTTGAAGATAATGATCGAAATTGCCTTACCAAAGTTATAGGATTTTGTTAAATGTATTGCTAGGATTTTGATTAATTTTATATATGAATTGTTGTTACCAATTTTCCACGATAACTATAGATTTTTTGGGCAGCTACAAAATTGACGATTTGGCGGCTTTTCGGTTTTCACATTTGTTTGGCAATTATTTTTTTTACCATCATATATATGATCCGACTTTGTAGGATTTTATTTGTTCGCAAATTTTTTAACTACTACATATTGCATCGAAATTGTCCACATATTTTTACCAACTCATCATAAGCATAATCAAGTAAATCGGTTAGGATCCGACGGGATCATATCAGAATAAAAAATATCGGATAGCAGTTGAATCTGACAGGATATTAATCATATCCCTATAAATATCATATATTTCTAATGCATTCATCGTATTACATTCAATCTCATACTCTCGGTTTCTTCTACAATCTTTTTTTTTTTGTTCAGTTTATCCAATATCTAATGCCGACATCCTTTTTTTTTTTTTTTTTTT
>CACSLK010020742.1:11030566-11042066 GCA_902706635.1 Striga hermonthica | reverse complement strand
ATTCTATCTTCAGCTATTTCTGAAAGACCAATGCTACAAACAGCATGCCACCAAGCTCTGAATGAGTGTCTGAGATGAACAAAATCAGGCCAAGAAACTGGAGCTATTTCCCATAAGGTACAAGCTCTTGGACACTGCAGCAAAACATGCTCAATGGTCTCTGGGAATTCACCACAGCTCCTGCATATGACATCAATATCTAACCCCTTACTCTTCAGATTCACAAGGACATGCAAAGCTCCTGAAAAGCATTTCCAAATGAAGATCTTAATTTTCATCTGCACTTTAAGGGACCAAGTTCTTCTAAAAGACAGAAGCCAAGGATTAGGAGTTAGGCTGCATTCAGGTAAGTCCATAGTTCTGACTTTTTGAGCCACCAAGTGGGCACAAGTGCAGGATACTGAGAAAATGCCTTTTTTATCCAATGCCCAATAAATCCTGTCTGGCTTATCAGGTTTCAGAGAACTGATATTTAAAATGGTTGTGTTGTCCTCAATATTGAAAACCTGTTTAATTAGCCAATCATTCCAACCCTTACCAGAATCAAGCATCAGATCTTTAACAAAAATCAAGTGGTCTCTAGCAA
The DNA here is from genome assembly GCA_902706635.1 of Striga hermonthica. Taxonomy (NCBI): domain Eukaryota; kingdom Viridiplantae; phylum Streptophyta; class Magnoliopsida; order Lamiales; family Orobanchaceae; genus Striga; species Striga hermonthica. Next base: position 11,041,480 of record CACSLK010020742.1, on the reverse strand, counting down.
TATCCAAAATATCAAGAGAGGGCTTCATCAAATTAGGCACCCAATTAAGATCAGAAATTCTTGTTGAGGCTCCATCCCTAATCTCAGTTTTCAGCCATTTAGAAAAGAAAGGCAGAACATCCAACCAACAGTTCCATAACCAAGAACTGTTCTGAGATTTTGCAGCATTAAAGATAGAGGTGTTGGGAAAATACCTGCTTTTTAAAACCTTGCTAACCAAAAGGTCTGGCTGGTTGGTTATCCTCCACAGCTGTTTGCAAATGAGTGCCTCATTAAAAAGTTTAATATCCAGAAGACCAAGACCTCCATTTTGCTTGGGAATTGTGAGCTTATCCCAGCTTTTCCAATGTATACCCCTGAGTTCCTCAGAGCAGGTAGTCCACCAGAACTTTGCACAAAGACTTGAGATGGCAGAGCAAATGGATACAGGCAGTTTAAAGCATGAAATTGTAAAAATAGGCAAAGACTGCAACACAGCTTTCATCAGCACTGCTTTACCTGCAGAAGATAATAATTTGCCTTTCTATCTCTGTAATTTATCCTGAACAGCATCCACTAAATAAGAAAACACTTCTTTCTTTGACCTTCCAATACCTAAAGGCAAGCCAAGATATCTAGTGGATTTGTGAGTCTGAATACCATGAAGAACTGTACAGATACTATATTGAAGAGTACTGGGAGTGTTTCTACTAAAAAATATAGCAGATTTTTGAAGGTTCACCGTTTGACCAGTAAAGAGCTTGTATTTGTTCAAAAGATCCATAAAAACTTGAGCCTGATCAACACCAGCCTTACAAAAAAATATTGAGTCATCAGCAAATAGCAGGTGAGAAAGTGTAAGACCATTTTGAGACAGCTTTAAACCCTTGAAATTACCAGAAGAGCAGGCATCCAAAATCAGAGCCGATAAAAGTTTAGAAATTATGATGAACAAATAAGGGGATATAGGATCCCCTTGCCGGATTCCTCTTGAAGGACAGACATAACCACTTACTTCACCATTAATTTTGAAAGAAATAGAAGTGGTGGTAATACAAGCCATAATCAGTTTGATAAAGTCTAAGTGGAAACCCATCTGAACCATAATCTTCTTAATGCTCATCCATTCAACTCTATCAAAGGCCTTCATAAGATCAAGTTTTAAGGCCATAAAAAAATTCTTACCAGAAGAATGCCTATTCAGAAAGTGGAAGGCTTCTTGGGCCACTATGACATTATCCAACAACTGCCTCCCTTTAATAAAAGTCGATTGTTGTCCACTGATGCAGTCATTGAGACATGTATGGAGTCTCTGTGCAAGGACTTTTGAGATGACCTTATACACAACTGAGCATAAGCTGATAGGTCGAAATTGACTAAGAGATTCTGGAGATGCACTCTTTGGAATTAAAGACAGAATAGTGTGATTCCAATATTGTAAAATTTGACCAGAGGTGAAAAAACTGAGAACTGCAGCAATAAAATCAACCTGAATAATAGACCAAAGATGTTGGTAGAAGAAGGCACTCATACCATCCTCCCCAGGGGCCTTGTCAGAAGAAAGACTAAACAGAGCCGATTTGATCTCCTCCTCTTCAACTGGCTTCAAAAGAGCAGTGTTCTTCTCTTCAGATATTGAATGAGGGATTAAGTGAAGGACTGCATCTCCTCCCCAGGAGCCTTCTGTTGAAAAAAGAGTTGAGTAAAATTCAGAAATATGGGATTGGATGGCCTGTTTGGAAGAAAGCTCCTCTCCTCTCGATGAGATCAGTCTGGATATAGCATTTTGCTGCCTTCTTTGAAGAGAGTAAGCATGAAAAAATTTGGTGTTGCAATCACCATGCTTGAGCCAGTTCATTTTAGCCTTCTGTTGTCAGTAAAGCTCCTCATTACGGTGAGCCTTTTCAAGTTCTATTCTGGTAGAGTTCCAATCATCCCAATTTGAGGCAATTTGCTGCTCCCTCAATCCCTCAAGTTTTTGAGTGAGAGATGCAATTAAGAGCTGGTTCTGAGAATGAAATTTTGAGCTCCATAGGAGCAGAGCAGCTCTGGTGTTCTTTACCTTTTCTTTGAGTCTGTAAAATGGGGTGCCATGAACTGAAGAGACCAGGCCTTAGTTACCACTTCCACAAAGCCATCTTTATCAACCCACCTCTTATCGAAGTGGAATCTCTTAACTTTCATGTCCCTAGGAAGACTAGCATCCACCAACAAAATAGAATGATCAGAAGAGCTTGCCACCTTATTAAGAACCTTGGCATTTGGAAATAACTGATGCCAATCCATGGAGCCAAAGGCTCTATCCAATTTTTCCTCCACTAAGCCTTCTGCAGCCTTGTTATTACACCAGGTGTAGTGATGCCCCAACATCATTATTTCCTCCATTTCCATATTCCTGATGAAGGAGTTAAAGCCCGAGAAACTACTATAAGGCCTTGGATTCCCACCCAGCTTATCTGCACTTGAACAAAGATCGTTCCAGTCGCCAGTAACAAACCAAATATTACCCCAGTTATTCCTCTCAAACTCCAGCTCAGACCATTGAGAAGTTCTGATGGCTCTGTTAGTGCTGAGGTATACAAACACTCCCCATTGAGGTTTTGAAGAAGAAATTTGAAAACGGACTGCAATAAAGAAACCAGAAGCTTGGATTTGGAGAACAGTGACAGAGGACTCCCACAGCAACAAGAGACCCCCACTTAGGCCTTGAGGATCTACTATAGAGAATCTATCTTCAAAGCCTAACTTTCTACTAACTGACTTAACAAAAGCACTCGTTTTTTTAGTTTTAGAAAGAAAAATAAAAGATGGGTGATGGGCTCTAATAATCCCTCTGATTTGGGAAACTGTAGAGGGCCCACTCAGCCCTCTACAGTTTCACACCGCAGCTAGCATTGGGAACTTGGGTGCCATTCGAGGCTGGCCACCCCCACCTGATCCGATGAAGTTTTGGTCTTCTTATTCTCCAAACTCTTGGAAGCAAGAGCAACCTCTGTTTCAAACTCTTTAGATGACTCCTCTCTAATCCTCTTCCCAAAAGAAGAAGTGTCTGGTTGTGAATAGGGTTCTGCTTGCCTCTGCAGCATGCCCTCCTTAGATCCCATCCTTTTCCAAGTTGACTGCTTGCCTTTACCTTTGTCAGCATTCTTTGGCGGACTGATAATTGATAAAGGAAGGACCCTGGTTTCAATATCCATGGCTTTGCTTAAGTCCTCCTTGAAAGCTAGGACTCTGGAAACCTCAGTGACCTTTTGAAGTTCTGTATGCGAGCTACTCGAAGAATCATTAGCAGATGATTTAAGATTAGGATTGGAATCAGGAGTATGAATAATGAGTTGATTCTTGAGGGATGACTGACTGTCCATTGTGTGTTGATGAGATGTGTGACCTGGTGATGAAGGTTGTTGGGAACTTCTGGGACTGTGCGATGGGCTCCTGGAGCCTGGGTTATGATTATTACCAGTAGCCCAGAAATTCCATTCAGGAGCCTTGAGCCAGTCTCCGTATTGGCCTTCCTTGAGGCTACGAGATTTTATATCTTCAACCTTCTTGATGCAACCTTTTTCCAAGTGTCCAATGTGACCGCAGTAATGGCATAAGTTTCGCAGTCTTTCATAAACAAAGTTGATGGAGGCTACTTCATCTCCAAGTCGGACTTTAGTACATCTGGGGACGGGCTCATTTAAATCCAGAGTAACAAGGAGTCTCAGAAATTTACCTCCGTGATTTCCATAGTTTGCTATCACAACATTATCGACTTCTTTAAAACTGTGCCAATTTTGATGCCAACTTCTGTACAAAGCCAATTTAAAGGAACATTTTTTACTTGAACCCAAAGTTTGAGCTCCTGAAAAGTTGGGTGTTTGCTATTCAGACCAGAGCACCATTCCCTAAGAATTAGATATTGATTCTCAAAGCTCCAATTAGTACCATAACTGACTCTCTTTTGATCTTCTTTACTCTGTAAGATAAATTGAAAGTAATTCGGTTCCAATTCCTTCACCTCCATTGGTTGAGAGAGCCTCCAGATCTGGCTCATTGAACGTTTGATCCCAATCCAGTTGGCTGGTCGATCGCCAATCACTTTTTCGAACAAACTGCGATTGCACTCATCGGCACTAACTTTGATATCGTCCTTTGCTATATCCACAAGCAAAGCCTCTCTTCCTGATAGAGAGAAGCTTTCCATTCGTTGAGAGAGATCTTCATCATGACTGGAACTCGAAGCTCCCGACATTGAAAAAGAAAACCCTAGGAAAAGCCCCAAATCGCAACAAAATCGAAAAAGACACCCACAAAGAAAAATCTGAAACAAAAGCTCAAAATAGGATAGCAAGTAACCACTCAGAGAAAACAAGAAACATAAGAACTGAAGGGAAAACAAAGATCAAAAGCTCTCAATTGAGAGAATACGGCTCCGCTCTCAAACGAGAGAATTTTTTTACACCATGTTTTTTAGAATTCAATTTTCTTATAATAATTCTTTTTTTTTTAAAAAAAATGATTTAGCAATTGCCAAAAAATAAATCCCTTACATAATCAAGAGATTTTTTCTAATTTTCATCCTAAGGCTTTATAGTTTATTTAACATACTGTGCAATAGAAAAATATTTTACAATAAGTTTATTTTTGAAACATAACAAAAAAAAAGTGATAAAAACACTATCATAGTTGACAATAATATACAAATAAATAACATGTTGAAATTTTAAAGAATAACTAATATAATTTTATTATCTATCCATCAATAAAATCATTTAATGATGCCGCATACCGCCTCGCATAACTGAAAGATGAAATAAAATTATTTAATGATGTGATCATTATCTTTTAAATAATAAATAATATTAATTTTTTAAAAAATATTAGTGTTATATAATTAAATAAAGGTTAAAAAATATTACTCGACAAATATTAATTATAATGTATATCAGTAAAATCACTGCATAAATTATTTAAGGAAAAAATCTTTAAGATCATATTTGGATAGTAAATATAAATATGAAAGCATTTAATGCAGATAGTAAAAAAATTCTAAATAAAGTATGCATTAAATGTGTGTTGACTTTTCTTGCTACTGTTTTTGGTAAATAGGTTGACTTTTAATATATATATATAGATATAGATTTAAAATAAAATAATTAAAGTTGATTTGATATAAAAATTATATGTTTGACAAGCAGAACTCAAGACTTTTATAGCGTGTTTGTATACAAATATATCCATTAAAATTGAGTTTTTTTTATTAACTGCAGTTAATTGTGAAAAAGTAGGATGGTAAGTTGCTGGGATTTTGATTTTATACTAAAATAATATCTAAAATAAAATAATTAAAATTGATTTGATGTAAAAGTATGAGATATATAGCGTGGAAGGATGATTAGTTAAAATTACATGAGTGGATAAATATTAAATATAAAGTTGATGTGATGTGTAAGAATAATTAATTTATGTATTAATTAAATTTATAATATTGAAGATACTTGGTTTAATTAAAATTGAGTAAAGTTTGACTATAGATGCAGTATGAATGGACTTTTTTGATTTTTCACATACAAACACACCCTCAATCGAGCCTTGCCAAAAAAAATTCCGTACAAAAAACTTCAAATTGGTTTCGTCCTATTCAATTCCTAACTCGCAAGTAAATGCTCACACCTCCATTGCCGAACTTGGCAATGGTGAACGCGTCCTCCCTTTGACCACACGCACACATTCTTTTAATTCCACCATTGATGAACATTAGAAGAATCTCGCCAAACCCTGAAAACATTGAAGCTGTTTACTTTCGTTTTCTTTATTATACATAAAAAGAGGGAAAAAGCAAGAAACAATCGTCTAAAAGACTCCACCTTTTTCACCTAGCTTGATCAGAACACCAAGCGGTTGTTCCTCTTTGAACGTTATATCATTGAAATTTGACATACTTTCACCTCTACAGGATGGCAGCGGCAACGAGGTCTCTGATTCACTCCCAGCTGAATCTTGGTCGAAATTCTATATTGTAAGATTTTCTTTTTCTTTTTTCTTTTTTTTTTTTGTACGGGAACCTTCCGGTTTCCGGATCCACAGGGGAACCGACTAATCCAGAATCGAGCCGGGCCTTATGTTCGATCATGTTATTATGTGTTCGACCGTCTTTTGCGCTGTTGGTTGTAATGGGTCATCATCTCCTCAAGCTGTGTGGATATATTGCTAGATCATATTGTTTTTTTAAAAATTTGGGGTTCCTTTGAATTTTGTTAGAGGGCTCTTGAAATTTTGCTTTCTTTTGGATGGGATGATAGAATATAATATCATTCGAAACAATCTTTCTGGAATTTTGTCAAGAGGGTTCTTGAAAATTTACTTTCCTTTGATTGTATGATCGAATATGATATAAGACAGAACAGTCCCTTTGGGATTTTGTTTTAAGGGCTCTTGAAAATTTACTTTCTGTTGATGGTGGATGAGAAGAAGGGAACAGAGAAGAACAAATGAGAAAAGAAAGAAAAGGAAAAGGATTTATGATCATGTGTAAACATTGTGGGGGAATATTATACAGAAAACCAGTGAAATAATGCTTCACCACTTATGCATTTTCAGGTCTCACAGTGAGGCTAAGTTGACCTCAGTTTCCTATAAATCGTCGAAAATCTCATTAACTTCTAATTCAAGTGGCAAGATAGCGGCACCATCTCTAAGCTGCACGGCTAAAGTCAACTCTGTTGGTAGAACATTTTGCTCCGCTGAGGCCTTCACTTACTCTGATGCAATTACTGACTCACATCCCCAGACAGCAGAAGATAAAATAGGAGTTGTTCTGTTGAATCTTGGAGGGCCCGATACTCTGCACGATGTTCAGCCTTTTCTGTTCAATTTATTTGCTGATCCGGTATGTTTTTCTATGCCAAATTGTCAATAACTTGTTACTATATTAGGTTGATGAAGTATTTGATAGAATTATCTTGAATGAGTGCAAATAATTTTGAATTGGTTACATGACACTGCCTTGAGGTTTAATGCATTCCAATAGAATCTTATAAAGTTGCAAATAATATATTCGCATTTGCTTTTATCTTGTAAATAGCCTCCTCTTGATAACTTTTGTGGGGTGTGAATGCATATATGTAATAAAAATATGAATTTTGAGGGAATTAAAGATAACTGGTTTAATCTCTTAGGTACCATTGTGATCTGAGATTAATCAAACATATAATGTGGTTATCTCATTTATACATTTGCAGGATATTATTCGGCTTCCGAGGTTGTTTCGGTTCCTTCAACGACCTTTAGCACAGTTAATTTCGGTTTTACGAGCACCTAAGAGTAAAGAAGGCTATGCTGCCATTGGGGGTGGTTCACCTCTCCGTAAAATTACGGACGAGCAGGTAATTAATTTTGCCATGCAAGAACTTCTAGTGCTCTATTTTTACTTCAACTTTTAGAGTTTTTTCTATATGGCAGCTTCTTATTTTGCTTAAACATTCATTGATTTATTATTCTCTAGGCAAGTGCTATAAAATCGTCTCTAGAAGCTAAGGAAGTTCCTGCTAATGTGTATGTGGCCATGCGTTACTGGCACCCGTTCACTGAGGAGGCAGTCCATCAGGTGAAGAAGAAATTAATAATTATCTGTGTTTATGCTTGATATTTTTCAAATGTAAAATCAACATAATAATCTACAATCACTTAATTTAATCTGCCTGTATCATTTCTCTTTTCATATTGCCTCATGGACAAATTGAATTCAAAGAACAATCTGCTCATTCTTATTTTTTTGTCGGTTCTTTTTTGCGATAGATCAAGAGAGACAAAATTACAAAGCTTGTAGTGTTGCCACTTTATCCTCAATATTCTATTTCAACAACTGGGTCAAGCATTCGGGTTCTCCGAGACATGTTTAGGTGACTATTCATTGGAAATTTAAAATCTTTATCAGCTGAGCATGTTATCCTTGTTCAATCTGATAACTAATCTGGGATACTGCTTATCAGGGATGATAAATACTTGTCGAGGTTACCTGTTGCTATCATACAGTCATGGTATCAGCGGGAAGGTTACGTCAAGTCTATGGCTGACTTGATTGAAAACGAGTTGCAAAATTTTCAGAACCCAAAAGAGGTGAGCTCATTGTCCTGATTAGATTTCAAATTGAGTTTTCACATAAATACAGCAGGTTTAAGTTTTGACTTGTTCAACTTTTAGCTTCTACTATATATTCCATTTCCTTTTGAAACAGTTGTTTCTCTTCTTGGGATGATTTTTTTTTTTTAAAAAAAAAGGTCGATTTCCAGCTTCACGAGATGAAAAATTGCTCCCCTTTTTTCTATTTATTTCCTTGCAAACACTCCCCAAGGTTCAATTTTTATTACTCAAAAGTTTGATAATTTTATTATTGTTTGATAAATTTGCAGGCCATGATTTTCTTCAGCGCTCATGGAGTTCCCGTAAGTTACGTTGAGGATGCAGGCGATCCCTATAAAAACCAAATGGAAGACTGTATATTCTTGATAATGCAAGAACTCAAGTCTAGAGGAATTAATAACGATCACACATTGGCTTACCAGGTTATATGTTTGAAACTAATATGCCTTTGCATTATCGCTATTGAACAGAACGATAAAACTAAAATTTGAACTCTTTATCCGCACAGAGCCGTGTGGGGCCCGTTCAATGGTTGAAGCCATACACTGATGAAGTTCTTGTTGAGCTCGGCCAGCGAGGCGTAAAATCTCTCCTTGCTGTTCCAGTGAGGTAATACTTTCTTTGACTTTTACTCGTAAGTTTATACATACACGCAGAGCTTATCCGTGATATATAATATGATCTTGAACTTTATCCCTTTTTTTTTTTTATTACTTTTTTCAGTTTTGTGAGCGAGCACATAGAGACTCTTGAGGAGATAGATATGGAGTATCGTGAGCTGGCTCTCGAGTCCGGGATTGTGAACTGGGGTCGTGTCCCGGCCCTTAATTGTACACCATCGTTTATTGCTGACATGGCAGATGCCGTGATTGAGGCGCTACCCTCGGCAGTGGCATTATCGACACCCAACACGACCTCCGAAGAAGCCGACACCAATTTATTTGGATATGTTATCAAGATGTTCTTTGGTTCGATTTTGGCGTTTGTTCTGCTCGTCTCTCCAAGACTGGTTTCGATTTTCAGGAACTGAATTATGGGGGAAGGATTCCTTTTTTATACTTCTTTTTTCCCTCTTCTTATAATGTGATGAGTTGGATTTTGTGATGAGAGATAGGTTTTTTTTAACATAAGAATTACAACATTAGGAAGCCATACTTATTTTACCAGAATCACATTCTGCTCCAATTATCACATGATATGGGTGAGTGTTTGTATCTTTTAAGAAAAAAATTCTCCAATGAAATAGAAATGTTTTTTTTTTTTTTTTTTTTGCTTGATTTCCAAGAATTGGTTTTTCATCGTTGGATCAAAGTGTGAGTATGTCTGATCCAACGGTCGAAAATCAAAATCCTCTATATATAAATAAAGCTTCGACTAGCACAGTCGAGGCCCTGAAATAATAGCACAGTTTAGAAAATCACGGGTTTACCTTTTGCTCTCCTCATGATTTCTATGTTAGTCTGGAAAAATTGTGTGTTGTTTTGGGCGATGTTGTTTGGTTGTTATCTCAATTTATAGCTTAGAAAAAGCCTCTCAACATCTGTGTTTTTCTTTACATTTATGTAAAACAAGGTCACACTATAAAGTATACACACTTTCAAAAAGTTGCTTGGCTCAATAAATAGCCTTTATATCAGTCACTTTCCCCACATTATTGCTCTACACTAGTTTGATAACTTCACTACACCTACTTATATTTTACTCATTTTTGTTGGGGATTCTTAAGTCTACCTATACATATAAAGCCCACTTAACCGTCATATGGGTTGGCCCGTGTAATAAAAAGAATGAAAAATGTTACAATCTCGTTACAGAATCATTCCATCCGAATTTGTAACCGTTAGATTATCATGTAACCGTCGTGGATAGTTAATTTAACGGTTATAAACTCCGACATAATAGTTTCGTAAAAAGACCGTAAAATCTCCCAAAAAAGAAATAATTATATTATGAAACCATATAGTTTTGTTTATGTTGTTTTGTGGAGTATAATATTTCAGTTTGAAATTAATGTTGATATTTTTTTTGTTAAACGCGTTTTAATTTTGGGTTGTTCATATATATATTTTATTTAGTTTATAAAGCTAGACTATCTATTAATTGTTAAATCAACTATAATATTATGAATGTAGTAAATGTGTAGTCAACATAAATAATTAGGTGGGCAGGTTATTGAGAGGACACTGGAACTTGTGATGTACATATGTACACTATCAACCAAAGTTCTTGGTCAAAATACTTGAACCAATGCCAAATTCATCAATATTATTATTATTATTATGCACTTGAATTGTTGATTTGCCTTCTTACAAAAACATGTTCAGTTTTCACATTGACTATAAATATTTAGACCTATAAGCAAATATTATTTACATTTCTTAATTGTAGAATGATGTGTTGGATAAATTTGCAGATAGCATACAATGGGAGAATGAAGAACGAAGAAACTGTTCTTTTATTTTGATATTTTCTGATTCAATTTCATAAAAATACGTAAGTGACAGAACAAACATTCTCCATCAGTTTTAATACACAAGTCCTAAATATTTAAACCCCAACTAAATTAAAAGTCCAAATAAAACAAGCCTAACACACAACATAACGTAAATAATAGTAAATAAATTTAATAACGATCACACTAAAGACCGGAGCCAATCATGAATGTCGAGAAATGCCAACGCACTCTCGTCAGCATCAATATCCTTACTACTTCTATTATCTCATTGTTAACATTTATATATCTCTCATTTTTTTCTTAATTTGTTTCAAGGGACCAATCATTTTTTTTTTTTTTTTTTTTTTTTTTTT
>CACSLK010020742.1:10925076-10941719 GCA_902706635.1 Striga hermonthica | reverse complement strand
AAAAAAAAAAAATAAAAAATAAAAAAAAAAATATAAAAAAAAATCATTTACATTATTTATTTATTTAATTGGTATGTGGAATTATATATTACTTTGCACAAGATAAAGATAACATATATACTCTCTTAAATTGAATATCATGTTTTGAAGTGATAGTTATTAATGATTAAGTTAGACCACACAATCATGTATGTATGTTACCTTGTGTTCATACTAAAATGTTAATCTTGTTTTTTCTTCTTCTTTGTTGTTAACATAAATTAAATAGATTTTGACTTTTGTAGTTGGTCATTTATTTTGTTGACTTTATTAGGGGCTTGAGAATCTATAGTTGGTGAATCTTGCATTCAATAAAAAACACAAAGATCAAGAGTTGATGGGGATGGTTTACCTGTGGAGACCCCTAGTGCTCTGTGGATATCAGTGGGCCTAGCCCATTTACGTGGAGGCCTTCTTCACCTTTTGGGCCTGCTAGGATCTTTTCTCTTGCCCAAGCCCACCTTCAATGGACACCTACTTAGACATAGAACTTGGCGGGGCCTAGAATAATAATGGAGTAAATGTAGAAACCATTGAACAATTATGTATCGTTTTCATACGTCACTCTATTAATATTAAAAATATTTGTATACACCAAACATATGCATGTGGACTTTAATTAAATATTAAATTATATATTTAATTTATTATATACCATGAAATTAAAATAAACATGTAATAATATTAAATCATAATTACATTATTATTATTGTCCATATCACTATTTTGAATTTTTTATACGGATATTCATTCAATTCAAATGGGTATTAAAATATAAATCTTGAAGCCGGATTTTAATAATTGAAAATTAATTGTAACCTCTCTACTTGTGTAGACCACAACATTATTTAGTATTGGAAAACACAACACAACAAAGCCAAATAAAAAATAAAAAAAATAAAAAAAAAAATAAAATTTGAGGGCTACAAGCGGCAGTGTGAGAGGTTGAAACTCGGTGGGAACCAACGACTGGATAGGTGGGGCCAACATGAAGTTTGGAGGCCAGCATGAAGCAACCACCTAAGTGGGACCCTGCTGCTGGATAGGTAGGGCCAACTTGGGGATCGACTCCTTGTGCGCGGTAGTTGAGGGTGTTAGGAACTTGGGAGCCACTGCGTGGCTACCGCAATTTAACTGGAGGCAATTTCTGAAGGGCCAGGAGCTATTTCCTCGAGAAATAGTCAGAAGCAAGCCTGGAACTACGGTTTCAAAAAAAAAAAAATGTGTTTGTTAGTTATTTTATAATTTTTATTCAGCAAAGAGAGAGAGAGTCGGCTGTTGAGGAAATAATCTGCCTCATATTATCGTTGGCTCCACCACAGCGGTTTTGCTGTGCTGTCTGCATCACTAACCCTTTTTTTTTTTCTTTAATTATTAATGTTCTTACTTTATTTTCTATCAAAATTGTAAAAAATGGTATAGTATTGCAACTATAAAAATAACAAATAATAATGAGAAATCAATAAAAACTATAATATAAAGATATGTCTAAATTATAGTAGTATGTAACATCAGTTAATATATTATTGTTTGCATTTTTTTCCATACCTTGAGTTATGACCATTCTCAAACATTGATAAATGCTTCTGCCCCTTACCATCATAATAAAGTTGGAAAAAATAATAAAAAGATTGTCACTCAGAATAACATATCCCGTGCATCTACTCTAGAATCAAACTTAATGATTTTCCCAACAATTTAAAATTAAACAAAAAAATTATTAAAAAAATATTGAGCATACTACTATATTATCAGGAACATAAAGTGGTGAGAGTACCCCAATGGTTCAGAAGACATCACTTTTTTTTTTTGTAGCCAGCCGCGGTTCTGGAGTTATGCCATGACTAATCCGTTGGTCGACTCGGGTTGCACACTTGGTAATGGTAGGTAAGTCTCCCAACAAGGATTTTCTGCATCCACAAGGACTCATAAGACATCACTTTACCTCATATTCAGTCTGTATTAATAAAATATATGTAAGGCAAGTGATGACAACAATACACACTCTATAAGAACACCTTTTTCCTTTTTTTTCTTTTCCTCGCCTAATGAATTAAAAAATCTCAAATCTCAAGTTCCAGGAAAGAGGAAAGCTTTTTTCAAGGTAGAATGAATTCTCAAGTTTGAATCTTTGTTTCTACATGATTAAGTTAATGAAACCTCCAAATTAGGGAGCAGTTACATGCATTTTTTTTTAAAAAAAAAAAATGGAAGTTTTTTAATCTCATTTTGTCACTTATATGCTCCATTTCTCTCTTCATATTTTTCACAATGGAACTTATAAATAAAAAGGTCAATTATTACTATGAATTTTACTATAAACTTCATTATTTATTAAATGATGTATTTACAACTATGAATCCAAAATTGTACTATTTTGATATCACATTTTGCTGTATTATTAAAATCAATAATTTGTCCACTGCCTTTTTCCCAACCATAATTTTTTCAATCAAATGAAAACGCATCATCAAATCACATCTTTACATATATATGTAGGTTAAAATCAAAAATTCTAGATTTTGTTAAATATAAATGTAGTAGAGTTTTCTCAATATGATAATACAACCAAACATAATTTTTTGTAGGCTAGCTCATGTATCAAGCTCATGAATTTATTATTAGAAATGTGAAAATTTCTACTCTCTCTTTAAAAATATATCACAATTCACAAATACCCATTCCACCATGTGAACCAACCCCACCACCACACTCACCTCATTTTCCACTCTTCTTACCTCTGGACCCTCTCTGTATTTCACAACAGCAAGCCAGCAATCAAAGAAAAAGGGCCATTCTTTTCTTTTCCTCTATCAAAGAAAAAACAACACAAAAAACAAAAAAATCAAAATCAAAATCAAAATGTTTGAACCATCTGAAGTGCCTTCATCATCAATATGGGCATCAATGAACAGCTGGTTCACACCTGCTGTCTTCTTTGTGCTTCTCAATGTCATGATAGGCACAATTGCCTTCACCTCAACAATTGCCAACAAGAAGCAAAACCAACCAACAAATCAAAACCAGCACCAAAATGGAGAAACACACAATCAGCACAAACCCTCAGTCTTGCAGCGCCTCAAATCCACTAATTTCTACCCTTATTTCAACAGATCTCAACAAGATCTTCACAACTTGTCTGTTTACAAACAAGATACAGAGTCTTTCAATCATGAACAATCTCATGAGAATATTGAACTTGAGACCCATTACTTTTTCCAAGAAAATCTTCAGATATCATCACGGTCCCAAGCCACAAATCACATTTTCGAACAAACCCACGACCAAAATCATCAAGAATCACAAACCCATTTGACCTTCGAGCAAAAAGATCCGAATTTGGGCGGTTCAAAGGGAACCCATTTCGATTTGAAGCAAAAAGATTCGGACTTGGGCGGTTCAAAGCAGACCCATATACGTTTCGAGCAAAAAGATCCGAACTTGGATGGTTTCAAGCAGGCCCAAGAGGAGAAAATCGAAGACAGCTCAGCGGTCGAGCAGAGCATGGACGAGGTTTACAGTCAGCTCGCCGGCAGCCATTTCATCAGGACCAAATCGGACACGGAGCCCACATCCGGGGAGATTCCGGTGATGCTCCCGGGCAGGATGAGGAAATCTGCGAGCTTGAAATCGGCGTTCGGGCATTTCGAGGAGGAGGAGAAGATCGTGGAGGCGCGGCGGCCGGCGACAGTGAGGGAGCGGGGGGCGGCTGAGGGCGACGCTGAGGTGGACGCGAGAGCCGACGACTTCATCAATAAGTTTAAGCAGCAGCTGAAGCTGCAGAGGTTGGATTCGATTATCAGGTACAAGGATGTGATTGGGAAAGGGAGTACGGGGAGGTGAAAGGCTTATTAGGTTTGTGGTTTTGGTATTTTTCAGGGACTTGCTGTGTAATTTTATTTTAGTAATGGGGTTTTTGGATGAAGGGTGGAGGAAAGTGAAATAGATGGTTTAGAAGGTGTTATCTTGCAAATAAGAGGTCATCAATTCATGTCATGGCTAGTGGGATTTGGGAATGGTCTGGTCGGTTTGATGATGGGAATCCAATGGCCATTAGATGATGATATGTATCTTTTTGGTGTCATGAATGGACTTCTAATTGGTGTTTTGTTTTTTCATGCTTTGATATTTTTTACATTTAAATGATATTATTCAATTGTACCTTAAAGTTCGACCAACTGTTGAGTTTCTCATAATTAAACTTTGGCTCGAGCTCTTATAGAGTCGAGCTTATTAAATTAACAAGCTGATAAACGAGTTTGAACTGCTGATATTATTTGAGCTTGCTCTTGAGCACTTATTGAGCCAAACTCGTTAAGTTAATGAACCGATCAACAAATTTAAGCTCGTCTTGTTTACGAACCTTAATGAACTGAATTATTCTAGAAGTTCACGAATTATGTAAAATAAAAAAACCCTATTCTCAAGACTAACGAACCAAACTAAACTCGAGTACTAGTTAAATGAGTTTAGTTCACGAGCGACTCGTTTAGTTTATGTGAGTGATGAATATAGAAAGATGAATAAAGTATAGAAAGATGAATATGATCACAAGTATGGATTAAATCCAAGTAGCCATAGCAAAAAGAAAAAAAAAAAATTAGAATAGTTTGTTTGAAATTCTACGGCTAGGAAATAATTGCAATATGAATCATATTTTCATGTAATATGAAGATAAGAGGCTACTTGGATATTTATCCCCTTTCAAGACCTTCATGTTTGATAAATGTGATAGGCACAATTGAGTGTAAGATCTTGAGGCATGTGCACAAAATGCAGCTCATCTAGTTATTTGTGTTCCTTCCCTTTTTGGAATCCTATCAAAAACTTTACTTCAACCAATGGATGCTGAGAGAACAAAAGTTCCAGACATGGTTTTTACAATATTTACACAATGGCCCCAAAAAAGTGCCTTCACATTTCAAAAAGCCATAAACTTTTATGATAAAAATGATCTATAGCTTGTTTTTATCCCAGTAGAAACTTCACATCATTGAATGTGCAAGACCAAACAAAATAGTGTCACTACACTATTGATTATATCTTCCCTGAAATTGGTTGAAAAAGGACTAATGTGTCAGCTTATTTTAGTAGAAATTTTAACTTAAAGTGCTCTGCTTGATAGATTTTGTACAAGATAGCTTATATCTCTATTAAATATGGCAATCACTAATGATTTGTATACAACTTTATTAAAACATCCATAGCAATGCCCCAATTGAAACGATTTTGAAAAAATTACAGTCCACATTTTAGCCCGTGTATGCACTACAAATTCTTTTAATTTCTCTATCTGCATTGCAAGCCTCACATTCAGAACATTCATCATCTTCACACCACTGATTTTTCCATGGATGTTGATCTGGACTTGGACAACACTTTGGTGGCTCGACTAAATCCGGGTTTTTCACCCACATCTCTCTCAGCTTTCTCAACAAATTATTGCGCCATATTTTGAATTTGTTTTGTGCCGATTTCGATTTTCTTAATCTGGCGAGCATATTAACGCCCTTCTTTCTCGACTCGTTGTCTCCACATAACAACAGGATAATGCACGTCAGGTAAATGGCCTCCACGTGACCTAATTTCACGGCTTTCAGTAAGTGCTTGCATGCCGATTTGAGATTGCTTCGGTTGAAATAATCTACCTAATAGTAAAAAAGAAACATATAAATTTGGTGTAAATTAATCGTATTGTAATTTTGGGATAATAAAAAAGAAACTTACCACTGCTTGTCTGTACATGGCCTCAGGGTTATTAGATTCACGACATTTATTAAAAAATGTTGTCTTTTTCTCCATTGATGGGTTCCAAGGAATCATCGGGAATTTATCCAATGATACGCGTCGATAAAGATATTTATCTTCAGCTATTTCGTTAAATAGTTTGCAGCTGAAAGGGAACAAAAAAAGTTAAGGTTAGTTTAGCTATAGAAGATTGATTAACATGCGTATACAATATAATGTATTAAACAAGTAAAAAAAAAAAAAGAAAAACTAAATTTCTACTCTACTTTCCAATTCCTATTCCTATATGTAATAAAGCAAATTCCAGTTAGGAATTAAATAAAGTTCCAAACACAAAAGGCTAAATTCATTGATGTTCCAACCGTCAGATTGTTTCCACGTGTCATTTTACTCCACCCGGTAAATTTCATTACACAATCCAGCCCATAATAATTTTAATTACCTTCCAAAAGCTAATTAGAAGTACGACTATAATAAATTCAAAATTATGGTAACTTACCATCAAACAAATTTCTGGAAAAAAACAAATCGTGAAAAGAAAAAATGCAAGAAAAAAAGAGGAAAAATTCAACCTCAGATTCAAATGTGTAAACATATGTATGATTAGTACAAATTTTATTTTGATTGTCATTTGTTCCTTTTTACGTGAAAAAATCCAAGGAATTAGTTACACATGTTTTCAGAATTAATTATGGACTAGGATTGAACATTATCACAAACTTAAATTTCACAAAAATTACCTGGACTTGAGATTGAACAACTCGGTGTGTGACGTGGCAGCTATTCGACCTAAAACTTCGCACACCAGCAGCTCTTGAGGAATTCTTTGGATGAGATTGCAGCTCGTACTTCTTCGATGTCTTGGCATGGTGATTAAATCATCAATTAACGAACAACAACGTGGGGCTTTTTTGTTTTTGTGTGTGTTAAATTAATAAATTTGAATTTATTTGAATGGAAGTGGTTGATTAATCAAGAGAGAAAGCATGCATGAAGCGTGATATGCATTCATACGTACATGAATAAACGTTTATTTATAATTTGGTGAAAGTCTTTTCCTCCTAATCCTATTTGGGAAATTAAGGGAATTGCAGAATATTTGGAAAGAAAATAGAACGTTCCTCCTATTTCTAGTTGGAAAAGGGAGAGATTATTACAATGTTCTTTCCTAGTTAGTTTGAGTTTTTGTTTGTAAAAAGGGCAATAAAATATGGACTTGTATTTTAGATGTTTAATAAGAATCAAACACAATGTTCTTCTACATATGTTTTCCAGTACATGAAATTCCATTAATTAATTAAACAATTCTATTTTATCAAAGTAAAAACAAAATATCTCCATACTTTCTTCAGCTTGGCTTCAAAATACCAAACTGGCATTGTTTCCCTACACAATCATATTATATTCATCCCTTTTCCTAAACCAAAAACTCAACATAAATAATCCAATTGAACAGAACAATACAAAACTAAAAAAAATTACCTAATGATCAATATTACAGCTTCACCCATATCCAGCATTTACTTTCACCAGCAGCCAAGGTTTGTATCCACACTCCCCCTACACGATCATCTTGTATGACAGTAAAAAGGGGAAAGAAAAATGCGCATCGTTCAGGGGGCTCATTGCAATTATTACTCGTTCGCCGATTTCTTCTTCGTCTGTGATTCGTCGACCTGAGCTAGCAGGGCCTTCATCTGACTTCCCGTCAAACTCTTGTGCTCCAGCAAAGCATTCGCTAGCTCGTGAAGCTCCTTATTCCGAGCCTTATCCAGTGACTCAGGGAAGCTAGTGGCGGCAATTACAATAATGCCCTCATTCTGTTTGAACCCGTCCAGCTCGACCAGCAGCTGGTTCAGGATCATCTTCATGTACTGCTGATCCTTGGGGTTTCGGCTCCCACCAATGGCGTCGATCTCGTCTATGAAAATTATGCACGGGGACCTCTTCTTCATGCAAACCAAGTCCTAGAAAATCAATCAAACAATAGAAGCAAGAATATGTCCATACTGCAACAAAAAGGGGAGAAATAGAAAAAAAAAAAAGAATAACAAAAGAAAAAAGTGCCGAAGAATGACATATGATTACCTTTACCAATCGCTTTGTCCTCGATCAGTGCCCCCAACACCCGAAATCAGAAGGACAGCCATACCCAAAGCACAGACAGTTCTCCACAACTGCTCCTTAAAATTCCCACCTTCTGAAGTCACCATGTGTATAGGAGCACTTGAAGTGTTGGAATAATTGAGTGTAAATCACGTGAGCTATAATAATTGAGTGTAAAATGGGTATTACTTCTTAATTATACTGTAACAATAACTGATGCAATTTGAGTGTAATAATGACACTAATAACTGAGAGTGAGAGCTGTAAACGTTTACAGCTCCCACTCTCTTTTACAGCTCTCATTCTCAATTATTGGTGTCATTATTACACTTAAATTGCATCAATTATTGTTACAATATAATTAAGAAGTAGGGCCCACTTTATATTCAAAATAACTCACATAATTTACACTCAAATAATTCTAACATGAAGTACCGAGTATTGCATCTTTAGAAGATCTCCCAACATTTTTAAGAGTAGAAAATGCTCCATAACTTTCTTCTCCCACGTGTGAGCTAGAAGCTCCCAGCATGCCTGTAAAAAGTCCCAGGTCAATACAAATTATATCGACTAGGTATAAAGTCTAAAAAAAGTTGAATATATTATGGACTTCACCTCTGTGCAAAGTCTTAACCAGCTCACTCGCATCAAGCCTGTCGACCTTAACCAGAGCTTTGACATACACAGCAAGGGCTGATGGGTTAGAATGTAAGGAAGGTTGACTCTCGAACAACCTGATGACTGCCTCTCGATCATTTCGACGATAGAGCTCTTTTAGATATGCGGCATCACTCGATCCCTCACCATTGCACATTCTACAGGCTAGGCTGCCAAAATAACTTGGTTTCCCAATCGAAATTGTGCCAAGGGCAATTGCAAGCTTTTGAGCTATAAAAAGAAAAAAAAAATGGGGATTACGGTGGTGCTATAGCATGATACATCAAGTAAAAGTATCAAGTGATGTCATTCAGCATAAAACCCATGACAATATATAGCATAATACAGTCTTTCACCATACAGTTCAAAATTTGATTTGGAGCTAGAATAACTCGTACTAATAACAAAAAGCCAATAATCTTAATATGACAGAGGAAAAAATTAAAGGAACACTTTAAGTAGAAGTTTCAAGGAGTACTCCAGAGCATACCAGCTCCTCTAGCATTTGGCGAAGTTCGATGAGTTCCAGCTGCCAGATAACTCAACAACCTCAATTGTAACTCATGTGGTTTGGCCTAACATTATAAAGCACAACAGTCAACTTCAAGCTAACTGAATCTTGAATTCATGATCGTTACAAACAGATGGCATTAAGCAACTCATATATGAAATGCATATCAAACTATACTATCACAAATGCAGAAATAAATCAGTAACTTCGTAAGAGGGTCAAATAGAGGGCTAGAGGGTTTATAAAAAATGCCATCTTTCAACCAAAAATCTGGAAAACAAGATCTTTGCTGATAGAATTAGTATAAAGATCCGAATTTTCATCATACTTTTATCAAACCTGTTAAACCCTCCAAGATAAATACTAATTTATTTAAGAAACCAACAAAAGAAACTCCAAGATTAGGGCTTCTGATAGTTTGGACATCTATCTCACGGTAACAAATTATAGTGGAGTATCAAATCCCAGATAAGCAAATCAAATCCTAAAACTAGCGAAGCATGTTAAACGTCGAAAAAAGGCGAAGATTTTAGACAAACCTCGCTGAGAAGACGCCTCAAAGCCATCACATTCAAGAGAGACCAAAATATAGGGGAGAGGAAAAATAAATTTATATGTATTTGATACCTTGAAATCTCTGAATGTAAATGGAGAGGAAAAGGGGAAAGGGAAGGAGTACAGTCGAGGAGAGAGACGCAGCGGTAGATTTTTCAAAGTTCATACATCATAATTAATTGATTGATTTATTTATTTATAATTACATGTAATATATATATACGCATTTTTTCATTAAATAAAACGGGATTATGTTAGTTTTCATATTGGGTGTTGTGATTTGCAAACCAAATGGATGTGGCCAAAGTAAAAAAAATTCAAGTCATGGATTTTCTAGTCACCCTCTCGAGAAGTTTACAGAATAAATCCTTGACCAATTTATTAATTCCTCAGCTAACCCACTGCTGCCCCCACAAAACACTTTTGCTGCACAAATAACATAAAAACACACCGGAAAAAAAAATCATCAAAACACTTTAGGCAAAAAGTTCTACTCTTTCTCTCAGTCTCTAGAACTTTCCTATCACCTCCCATAAATAATCACTCGCCAGTCGCCACGCCCACTTCACTTGACAGCAAAATCATCACTCGGGAGCGAGATAACTCATCTAAAAATCTATTTTTTATTTTTTATTTTTTCCATTGGTGATGGAACGGGTGGAGGTGAAGGTGGAAAAGAAGGATTACATCGTACGTGGCGGTGGCGGTGTTGCTGCGTCTTCTTTTTCTTCTTCCTCCTCGTCGCCGCCGCCGATGCCGATGGAGGGTCTGCACGAGGTGGGCCCACCTCCGTTCTTGATTAAGACCTTCGAGATGGTGGAGGATCCGTCGACGGACGTCGTGATCTCGTGGAGCAAGGCCAAGAACAGCTTTATCGTGTGGGATTCTCATAAATTCGCCACGAATTTGCTGCCCAAATATTTCAAGCACGGCAATTTTTCCAGCTTCGTCCGGCAGCTCAATACATATGTAAGTGCTTTTTCTTTTCCAAGAATCCCTTTTTAAGAAGTGCTTCAATTTTATTTTTGAGTGATGAGCTCGCTGCATCTTTTTTTTTTTTTTTTTGGCTTTAGTAGTGTGATTTTGATCAGTTGCTTGGGAAGTTAATTGTTTTTAACTATTAAGCTCTGATTTGACCTTATTTTGTTAGCTCTAACTCTGAAATTTTATTCTGATTTAGTGTTTGTCTAAGTAGTCATGAGTTTCCTATCTTTTTTGGCTTTTTTAATGTGGTTTTGAGCAGTTTCTTGGGAAAATAAGTGCTTTTATTGTATTAATGCTCTGATTTTGTTAGCTCTATATCTGAAATTTTAGTCTGGTTTAGTTTTGTCTGGATAATCATTTGATATGTTGTATGAGGTGCTCCCATTAATTTCTTCAACTCATTGTCTGATATGGTTTCAACAGAATTGGTGTACCGGTGTTAGAATCGAGTAAACTAAATACAAAGGTCTTTTGTGCTTGAAATGATTAGTGTGCATAAATAACAATATAATTTGAATTTTAAAGACTTAGAGCAAAAGGAAAAAAAAATAAAAAATTATTAATTTTATTTCTGATCAACATCCTATGCTTGCAGCAATGGTGGCAAGTTAGCTGTTTCAAGAAAGAGACTGCCGTAGCTTGTTTACTCTGTTTCTTGTGGTAACTACCCGAAGCACATATTTATTCCTAATTATCATGACATTCCTAAAATGCCGAAAAAAATTCACAGGGTTTTAGAAAAGTGGACCCCGACAGATGGGAATTCGCGAACGAGGGATTTCTGGCTGGACAGAAGCATCTCCTCAAAACCATCAAACGGAAGCGAAACATTGTGCAGGGCCCGAACCCCCAAAACATAGGCCCGTGCCTTGAGCTGGGCCACTATGGAATTGAAGAGGAGCTCGAGAGATTAAGACGTGACCGGAATTTGCTAATGTCTGAGATCGTCAAGCTCAAACAGCAGCAGCAGAGATCGAGGGCTCGGGTAATGGAGATGGAAGAGAGAATAGTGGCCACCGAGAAGAAACAACAGCAGATGATGAGTTTCATTGCGAAGGCCTTTAGGAGCCCGTCATTCGTTCAACAATATGTGGATAAATACAAGGACATGAAGCACATTGAGATCGGGCAGAAGAGAAGGCTCACAATGAGCCCGGGAGTCGAGGATTTTCAAGAAGACGTGAATGTGTCCACTAGCGCTGGCGGGCCTCTGGACTATGTGGGCCTGGATGAAGTTAGGCTTGAGGATATTGAAGTGAAGGTTGATGATCTGTTAACGGCCGGGGTTGATGGCACTTCGAGCATTGACTTGAAGAGCACAGTGACTTCTACTAGTGAGAATGAGTTGAATAATGTGACAAATATATGGGAGGAGTTCTTGAATGATGGT
Source organism: Striga hermonthica (assembly GCA_902706635.1). Lineage (NCBI taxonomy): Eukaryota > Viridiplantae > Streptophyta > Magnoliopsida > Lamiales > Orobanchaceae > Striga > Striga hermonthica. The sequence continues at coordinate 10,929,729 of CACSLK010020742.1, read as the reverse complement.
GTCACAGATGAGACTGATGATGTGGAGGTTGAAGAATTGGTGGCTAAGGTGCCTGATTGGGGTGAGGATCTACAAGATCTTGTGGACCAGTTGGGGTTTCTTTGAAAATAAATTGGATGTGATTCAAGGATTCGAGTTGGGGTGTGATTGTTTGGTTGGTTTAAATGGCTTCTGATTTTTTAAATGAATATCAAGTTCTAGTATGGCGTATTAGATTTTCAAGTTTATATGCGAATATGTAGGTTATATTTAGGTGTGGGTGAGCTGAAGGCTTGATTTGAATGGATGCATGTTGCATTTGTTTCATGGTGTAATTAATCCAATTCTGTTCTTTTCTTTTTCTTTTTCTTTTTTTTTTAATTGAATGGTTCAATATTTTGGGTTTTCACAGCTTTTTTTTTTCTTTTCTTTTCTCCCTGCAGATGTGCAACTTTACTGCAGTTGATAAGGATATTGAGACACACTCCACTCCATTATGCGACTTGACTGCAGTTGAGAATCATATTGAGACACTCCATATGTGACAACTTACTGTTAATATGGTACATTTTCCCTTGTTTCTTCTTGCGTTTTAGGACTGTGTTCTTGTAACAAAGATGGTTTTGTATGTATTGTCTTGGAGTCGGACCTAATTTTTAACTAATATAAGTAATGTGGAATTTGGTTATATTTTCTAAAAAAATACCTGTGACAAAAGACTCGTCTTGAACGCATATAGTTTTGCTGTAATTATGCACATGCAATGGTATTGCATGATTACATCCAAGCAATAAGATTTGTCACTTTGCATTAGTGTTATGCCATTCAGCATTATCATGCTAGATAAGAAGATGTAAGATTGTTCATATAAGTTGAATAAAAAGAGCTCCATTTGTGCGTAAACATCAAAAACAGAGTACAAATTTGGCCAACATCTCGTCATTCACCTTGAACAGTTCTAAAATTATCCAGTGTACAAGTATTTGAAAAATAATCACCGGCACTAATTTGGCCAACCAGCGTGTAAGTCAAATTCATTGTAAATAAAATCATGTTCAGATCCTCCAGTCGATTTACGCAATACACGATTGATCCATGAACTTATGCTGCAGATATTGCTTTCTGTTGTTGCTGAGGAGGTATGCACCGCGATGTTTTTCATCATGTAAGTTTGCCGTAAAACCAGTTGCAGCAGATGGTACAATCTACAGGAAACAATTAACAGATGTTTTAATCTTAAATTTCAAGAACAGTTACAGCTGGGAACAAAGAACAAGAACCATCAAGTGCTGCCCCAAAAAAATCGAGGTAAACACTGATCCTAGTCTTGCAGTTTTGCCTATTATACAAATTATAATTATCAAGGGGTTTGAGTATGAAATAGATAACCACAACCTATTCTATTTTGTTTGTATTTCTAGATAACGCTCGATTCCAGATGTAGTACATCTAAAACAGAGATAAAATACCTTAATACAATTGATACTTAGAACGAGAAACAATGGTTTTACTTGTACCATCACAACATGCAGCTAATATCAATGTATCATTATTCATTAGTTTTCATATATATGGTCACATAAGGGAGTAATTTTTTTTATATAAAGTGGGGATATACGAGAGATTAGAAGAGATATGGTGGTCACAAGGAATAGGTATCACTGATTTATTTCAATTTCCTATTTTTGTTCTTGAAGTGAATGAGCAAGAAACATATTTGGATTAAATCAAAGTCATATGTAGGATGAATTTCATTTATTAGTAACACACACAATACATCATTTTGGAGTAAATCATAAAATATCATATAGTTATAGCCTCAACTACACTACAAAGATCCCTCAACTTTTTACTCGCAATCTTGAGGGCCTCCGGCTGGGGAGGCGGCCTCGAAAACTTGTCATCACAAGATCCAGCTCGTTTAGATGCGCCTGATAAATAACTTTTAACTCTCTTATAATCACCTATCTTAATGCGTCTTTTGGCCTCATCGATATAATATATGGCTTGATTGTAAGCGACCATACACCTTTGGTACCTTTCTCGTACCTCACGACTCGGATCAATTAAACTGCGGTACATTTTCTCGATCATCTTGTGTATCTCTTTTGCACAGGGCCCGGCTAGTGAGATTGGCCGTATGGCTAAGGTTGTGAAGGTTGAATTGGAGAGTGGTGACCCGATTAGGCCCTTTAAGACATCCAAGCAGAAGGGGGGATTCGATGTTTTTGCGCAAATTGCAGTTAGAAATTCATTTGTTACTTGCTTTTTAGGTGCCACTGCATGTGTTTGGTTGATTGGGGATGATAGGACAAGACATGAGACTATTAGAGTGAGAAAATTATATCTCATAGTTTTAGTGATATTTCTTTTCCTTGGACTTTTGATTTGTTTTTTTCAGATATTTGTGAAATCTCATATATATTAAACTGAGATAATTTTCCAGTTTTATTTTAGTGCAAGTTCAATGAATGCTTCTGGGCTTGAACATCAATGTGGCTAAGATTAGATAACTTGTGCTTTCATACTGTGAAATCTCACGACATGAATTAACATACAAGAATCTTCAAAGCAGGCTCAAAAGTTCCCTGGCCGGCGACCGCTACACGAATTCCGGCCGGAAAACGACACTGAACCGGCGGTGCTCGTTTTCCGATGATGGTACGCCGAGACCCTCTCTCCATTCTCGTCATACACGACGACCCCCTCGTCATCTTCCTCGTCGGGAACCCGGCATTTCTCCCCCAATATGATCGTCTTCTTCCACAACCCCTCGTCTTTTGACCCGTGGGCCCGCGAGTCCACGCTCGATGAGAGCTTCAACCGGAACCTCCGTTGGCCGGAAGAGGACGGCGCTTTCTCCGGGGACGCGCCTCCGGCGGAGTCGTCGGAGGTTGTCGGTTTCTTGCGGCTCAAGCCGGCGCAGAGGTATGAGGCTGCATCATGTAATAAGAAATGTGTGTAATTGTTTGATAGAATTAAATCAAGATCTAATGCATGGGGTTGAATAATTATTTCATGGATAAATGAGTTCGTAATAATTGTAAGCATATATTATTATTATTACCTAATTTTCTTCCCATGGAGGAGGAGAGAAAAAATATATAATTTGAATATTTGTTGTGTTTTTATTACTTGCAATTTGTTTGAAGAAGAGAATATCTCTTGAACTGCAGGGTTTTGGGTCTCTTACTTTGGATTTTGTAGTTTTATTTAGATTTGTTTGTTGCTCTTTTTTTTTGGGGTAATATATATATACCATCAATTTAGAAACAGTTGAGTTGGTTCTTTTTGCAACAGAAATAACTGTTTTTTTTTCATTTCATGCTGAGCCTTTTCTTCTATTTTGGGTTTCTTTTTCTTATCTTAGTTTTGACAGTTGAAGTACTTTTTCCCCATTCTCACCTGAACTGATCATAATTTTACTTGCCACTTTTGTAATGAAACTTGGTGAACAGAAAACAGTTATAAGAGATCAATGACTCGTCGTACCAAAAACAATTCTTGTTCATGTTCACTCTCTCTAGTCTCTGCACAATAATTACTGCAAACTGTTAAAATAAATCAACTCCTCAAAATTACCCAAAAAACAATTTTTTTTTTATATAAAATATAATTGAACTGGGACTTTAGAGAAAAATATTACAGAAACTGCATGAAATTACACAGTAGGATCTGATCTGGGGTCACATGAGTTTATATTATTACAGTCTCTCCCATACATACATTGATGACATGTTAGCTCTGTCTTGTTTATTCTTTTTGTCGGGAATTGAGGTCCCAAATTTCTTTCTTAAATTAATGCAAGTTGGTCAAATTACATGAGAAATAATGTTTTATCACCTAAACTAAACTGTGTTAAGACTTAAGCCAGATCAAATCAAATAAAACATTGCCAAGTTAAATTAATTAATAACTGGCAAAAGGAGTTCAAGTACATCACGATTCACAGTGCAATTTTGGATAGGACAATTTTGTATTTATTTAATATTTTAACTTTTAACTTTCTTGTAATTTAATTAAAGCCCAATACCTTACAAAAATAGGGAAAACAATTGGCTAAAAGTAGGCATCTAATGTTTATTTTAAACCAAATCATTAGTGACCATTAGCCAATCAACACACACACACACACACACACCCAAAGAGATTGAGAGAGAGCATTGGTGTGTTGGGTAATTTGGATCAATCAAGAATTACCCAGATTCCCTTTTTTTTTTTACCCTGTTTTATCTTTCTTTTAATCCAGAGATTGTATTTTGAATTATAAAGTTGACAGACATACACGCACTCACACACACAGGAGTAAAATAAGTGAGTGGACCGTGATTCTCTTGATTTCTTCTTCCTTTTTGCTTCATATTCTTGAAAAAGTTTGTATTTTTTTGGTTTTCGAATGGCAATCAATTCGAGGGTCGACAGCAAATTCAAGAAAATTTGTGTTTTTTGTGGGAGCAACCCGGGTTACAGAAAGATCTTCAGCGATGCTGCTATAGATTTGGGGGATGAACTGGTTTGTTTCTATTTCCAGCTATGTGTAGGAAAAAACTGAAAAAATAAGAAGTTTTGGGTTGTTTGTGATTGAGCTCTGAAATTGTCAGTTGTATTAATTACCATTAATGGTTTTCTTTCAGCCATATGAGATTTATTGGGCTGTTTTTTTTTTTTTTTTTT
>CACSLK010020742.1:10840709-10864529 GCA_902706635.1 Striga hermonthica | reverse complement strand
AGGTTGCAGCTTTTGGCACTCTTCTTATCCAATTGACTCCATTTTCTTTTCCATTAAATTTTGCGTCTTTTTAAAATCAAAATCAAAATAAAAATGATTAATAAAAAGACAAAACAAAAAGTGTTTTTTTTTTTTTATTTACAAAAAAATAATATTAAAAAAAAAAAAGAAAAACGTCGCCTGAGAGATTCGAACTCTCGCGGGGAAACCCCATGTACTTAGCAGGCACACGCCTTAACCACTCGGCCAAAGCGACGTCTTGAAACATACGTCAGTTAATTTATATGTCATACACTACCGTCGTCTCTGATTCTGGTGGCCGGAAAGTGGAATCCATGGCACGATTTTGCAGAATTTGAAAAAGGGTGCGATTTTTATTTGGGAAAAGAAACGTTACAATAGCGGCTGGGGTTGATGGCGGCGGATAACAACACCGGCGCCTCCAGCCTCTCGCTTATGGGTTTTGCCTTCACAGTCCTCTGCTACTTGTTGCTCACGCTGAAGTCAGACAGCAAATCCTCCCCTAGTGCTGCTGTTTCACTTCTAAATCATGTAGCTTGAAGATTTGTGCAATAGGTAAAGAGATTTCCCAACTACTTTCACACCCGCTCTGCAGTTATTTTATTTGACTAATTAGGGACTCCTGCCCAAGACCAATCGAATAATGTGTGTTGCAATCTTGCTGGAAATGAATTCATTTATGTGTGACATTACTTTGTGGATATGTCCAAATCCAGAAATGTTGTTGTTTACTTATATAATATTTTGATCTTACTACTTGACTTTTATCTTAACTAGTCAGTAATTTGATGACTTTTGATATAGCATTTTCATTTAATCGGCGGCGGTGGCGGCCTTTTCTTCTTACTTGTTGTCGACTGTCCTGTGACTCCTGTCCCGTCGAGAAATAATTTGATGGCTTTAGTGGATTACAGTGTTAATTTCTCTTGCAAGATATCTCCTCACAGTTGAGCTGTAGTTGATGGATTTCCAGCTATCCTGTTACACAACTTTCTCATTGTTCCTGTTCAATTATAATCGCAGGGACTCTGAGAAGATCAGCCCTTTTTACTTATGCAAGAAAATATCGTATCATCCTTGCACAGAAAAATAACTACAATCATATATTCTAAATCTAGAGAAACCATTGGGCGGGCAAGTAGTATTGGAGACACCCAGCCAGCTGTGAAATGCAAATTGAATTGAAGAATAATAAAATCCCACTTCTCTTTACAATTATTATTTCCTGTTTACCACATCTTACAATTGGTTCTGAATTGTCCAATTACACACATATAGATTAGCCGCCCGCAGATGTATGTTGATTTAACGGTTATGTTGGGAGCATATATATGTGTTGATCAACCAATCCAAAACCTGGCGTGGGGAGTGAATTTTTTCACCTCCACCATTATTCATCATTTAAAGGTTGTGGGTGTATGCATACATGACAATACCAAGTACCATTTCCTGCAAGAAAAAAACTTCGTCTTCAAAGCAAAGAATACACCAGAAGCACAAATCTTAGATCCGACTAAATTGCCTTCCCAACCACTGCAAGTTTTTCCATATACATCAATCTGATACACAAAGAAATTTCAAATTACAGACTATAATATCATATCCAGAAAGAGGGTATAAAAAGAAAAAAGCACATCAAGGTTCAATTTTTAAGCACAGGCACACGGATTATCCACCGCCGCAATCAAATCCCCCTCGCCGGACCTAAACAGAAAATACCCAAAGCCCAAACCAACCACCACCGCCACAAACACGCCTCCGTTAAACGACATGATCGCCAGCATCAGAAGATATCCGATCGCCGAATTGACCCCGAACAAGATCGCTCCGGCATACCGCGACGGGGCCCACCCGGCCTTCGAGAGGAGCAGGGGCGCGGCGGCTCCGGACGGCACGTTTGACGCCAGATTCTTCCGGGTCGCCGGCAGCATCTTGAACCGGAGGCGCCGGTCCTCCATGTACTGGTAGAAGACGGCGATGAAGAGGCAGGCGAGTAGAGAGAGAAAGTAGGCCGGCCACGACTCGGTTTTCCATGAATCGAATAGGATGGTGACCCTTTTGCCCCAGTAGAAGGTCATGTGCATCATCTTCGGCAGAGGAAGCTGAAAAATTCTTGCTCTGGTTTTTATTTTTTTGGTTGTTTGAAGTGGTGAATTTTGGTAAAGATAGGATTTTTATCTATTGGTGGTTTAGTTGTTTTTTGTTTGGTGATGGGTGGATGGAGAAAAAGGACCCACCTAACCTTACTGTGGGGCTGGATACATTTATTGGGTCATGGACTCATGGGGAGGGTTATTATTGAACCGAATCGAACAGAGCTTATGGTGTCCGCGCTCGAGTTCGACTAATTTTCGAACATGTTGTTCGTTCGTTTATTGGTTCGACGCGTTTGTGTTCGTTCGTTTATCTTGTCGTACTTGTTCATGAACGGTTCGACATGTTCGTGTTCGTGTTTTTTAACTTTTTTTTTTATTCTAGTGATATAGTACAAGTTATTTTATTTAATTATTTAAAATATATTCATATTTATATTATATATATGTATATACTATATATAATATATAAATTTATATTTATATAATATTTAAAATATATTCATACTTATATATTATATTATACATGTATATACTATATATAATATATAAAATTATATATAAAAAAAAATTTGTTCGCTAACGCTCGATTAGTTCATGAACTTGTTCGTGTTCGTTCGATAACTAAACGAACATAATTTCATGTTTGAGTTAGGTTCGATTGCTGAACGAACGAGTTGCTATCGAACACGAACGAACTTTGTTCGCAAACAGCTCGTTTCGATAACAGTCCTACTCATGGGTGAGGAGTGGATTATTCAATGTGTGATTGTATTAAATGTTGAAAAATGCTATAAACACATAATAAATGTACATAAAGTATACATAACATAAGGTTTACTTGATTTTTTATTTTTAGTAAGCACCTACTGTCATGGACACAAGCTGGAATAGCAAGAATGAAGGAGAAGAAGAAGGATTAAAGAGGAAAAATGGGTTCTTGGAGTCTGATGAGATAAATGGGACTAGGGTTTCAGAGGAAATTGAGGAAGATGAAGACAAAGTGGAGTCAAGTGGACTGTTTCCTAAGTGATATGTTTTATCTTACTTGGGCCATTATAGGGTCAGTTTATTTTATTTGTTTTGAATGCTTGTTATTGGGCTGTTAGAGTTATGTAATCAGCCCAAGTATGTTTATTTGGCGGGACCCGATTAGTAGTGTTAAATGTGTGCAAACTGGAAAAAAGGGGATTATTATGAAAAGCAAATATTTCTGTTACATCTCTCTCCTTCTTCTCTCTCCCTCCCTTCACGCATTTTCTGTATCTATCACCCTCATCCTTTCATCTCTACTCAACAATCATAAATACAGATAAATCAAAAAAATAGTTACACCCAAGTTGTAACAATTGGTATCAGAGCCAGCGTTCCTACCATGGCTGAAGCTACTCGTTTTAAGGACCTGCAAGAAGCACAAAGGAAGATCGATCAAACCTTACAAACCGAGGCATTAAAGAGAGAAGCAACTGAAATGAAACTCCAGGAACAGATCTCAAATCTGGGCTCAGAAATGAAGGGTTTAAGCTCAGAAATGCAAAGTAAGTTTGACAATCTATCAAACACCTTAGCTGCAATGCAGTTACAGCTTCTTAACCTTGATAAAGGGGAGAATAATGAATCCATTTTTGGCCCCTACCCGGGATCTAAATCAGAGAAAACTAATCAACAACAATACACACCAAAACCAAAGTTACAGTGGGAACAACAACAATCAAATCACCACATGATCAGCCCACTACCAAAGGTTGATTTTCCACACTTTGATGGAACTGGACCAAGGGCTTGGATATTGAAGTGCAACGGTTATTTCAAAATTATTCATAACATCCCAGATCATCAGAAAATAACCTTAGCATCAATGCACTTTGAAGGCAAGGCAACACAATGGTTTCAGAGTTTTAACAGTAAGTGTGATGATATTACCTGGGCCCAATTTATTGAAATCATTTCAGCAAGGTTTGAGGAGCTGAAGGAATCTAAAATCATAGGGGAATTCAACAAACTGAGGCACACAGGTTCTTACTTGGATTATGTGGAAAAGTTTGAAGAACTCAGGGCTTGTATGTTGTGCATGAATCAGGGTTATACAGAAGACTATTTCATTGCAAGTTTTATCAGTGGTATGTCTGAAGAATTACAATCATTTCTAAATATGTTTGAACCCCAAACCCTCCAACAAACCATAGAACTTGGCAAGAAACAACTCATTACCCTTGATGCCATCACCAAAAAACTCAAACACCCAACCAAAACTTTTCCTAACACATATCAGCCACCCAAGAAAGTGGATACCCACAACCTCACCCCTAACAAGTTCAGTCCAAATTTTAAAAACCCTGTCAAACTCCTCACAGCCTCTGAAATGGCAGCCAGAAGGGAAAGAGGCTTATGCTATAACTGTGATGAACAGTTCACCTATGGGCATAGGTGTAAGCACAGATTGAACTACATGACTATGACAGAAGAAGAGGAAATCAACTATCTAAACTCCTCAATTTTGATTGAAGGAGGGACAGACTCTTCTGAAACCATTGAAGAAGTACAAATGTCTCTAAATTCAATATCTGGGGAGGATGGAATAACAACTATGAGGGTTTTTGGTAATACCAAAGGGCACAAACTCCACATACTTATTGATTCTGGGAGTACACTCAGTTTCATTCAAGCAAGTACAGCCAAGACATTGGGACTCAATCTAACATCTGCCAAACCCTTGAGAGTTAGAGTAGCCAATGGACAGAGCATGATCAGCTCTTGTATTGCAGAGGGATTTCAGTGGACTATGCAGGGACATAATTTCAGTTATTCCCTGAGGGTCCTGGATAATGTGGGGTGTGATGTGATATTGGGGGGTGACTGGCTAAAAAGTTGTACCCCAATTGAGTTAGACTATGAAAAGATGAGTTTCACAGTCACCTTAAATGGGAAAAGAGTTAGGGTTCAAGCATTGAAGTCAGAAGCTACCTGTAAATTCATCTCAGGCCCTTCTCTATACAAATTTATGCATGAAGATGCTGGTGACACAATTGAGGAAGTATATTGGTTAGCTGTCAACAAACCAGATCAGCCTAGTGAAGACATTGAGCTTGAGGTTATTTTACAGAAGTATGAGGATGTTTTTCAGGAGCCCAAGGGGTTACCCCCTAGCAGGGGAGTTGAACATCAAATTATCCTCAAACCTTATAGTCTCCCAAGGCATCAATTTCCCTATAGAACATCTCACAGCCAAAAGACAGAAATTGAGAAGTTAGTCAAGGAGATGTTGGAATCTGGAATTATAAAGGATAGCAAGAGCCCCTTTGCTTCACCAGTGATATTAGTGAAGAAAAAGGATGCTACATGGAGGCTATGTGTAGACTATAGATATCTTAATGGGTTAACAGTGAAGCATGATTACCCAATTCCAGTTATTGATGAACTCCTGGATGAACTGCAAGGAGCCAGATATTTTTCAAAAATTGATCTGAGGTCAGGCTATTTTCAGATTTTAATGGACAAGGAGCACAGATATTTGACAGCATTCAAGACACACAATGGTCATTACGAATTTCTGGTCATGCCCTTTGGATTGAGCAATGCCCCTGCCACCTTCCAGTCACTGATGAACAGGGTTTTCAGGCATTTACTAAGGAAGACTGTTCTAGTCTTTTTTGATGACATACTTGTTTACAGCAAGGATTGGAAGGAGCACATACAGCACTTAGAGGAAGTGTTGGTTATTCTTAGGCAGCACAAACTGTTTGCTAAGAAGAGCAAATGTCACTTTGGACAGACCAAAATTGAGTATTTGGGGCACATCATATCCTATCAAGGGGTTTCTACAGACCCACAAAAGATTGAAGGCATGATTAAGTGGCCAACTCCCACTAATCTCAAGCAGTTGAGGGGTTTTCTGGGCCTTACAGGTTATTATAGAAGGTTCATCCAGGGATATGGAATGATTAGCAGACCTCTAACTGAGTTACTAAAGAAGGACCAGTTCAAATGGGGAGAAGAACCAGAAAAAGCTTTTCAAAAATTAAAAAGGGCAATGGTAAATGCACCTGTACTAACCCTCCCTGATTATACACAACCTTTTGTGTTGGAAACAGATGCCAGTGGGAAAGGGGTGGGAGCTGTCCTTATGCAACAGGGAAAACCAATTGCATACATGAGCAAAATGCTGTGCCATAAGAATCAAGCTCTCCCAGTCTATGAAAGAGAGTTCCTTGCTGTTCTTATGGCAGTTCAGAAGTGGAGATATTACTTACAAGGACACAAATTCTTCATCAAAACTGACCAACAGGCACTCAAATACCTGTTAGACCAGAAGGTTGTATCCCCTGTCCAACAAAAGTGGATAACTAAGCTATTGGGCTTGGACTATGAAATTTTGTACAAAAAGGGAGCTGAGAACAAGGCAGCAGATGCCTTATCAAGAAGAGGGGAAGAAGTCCCTATTTGTATGGCTGTTTCTAGTCTTGTTCCATTGTGGGTGCAAGAAGTGCAAGACAGCTATAAACAAGACCCTTTCTTCTCAAAGATCCTAGCAGCTAACACTATTAAGGTGGACTCTTATCCTAAATTCACTATTCAGAATGGAATCATCAGATATAAAGGCAGGGTTAGCATTGGTAACAGGAAGGAGCTAAGGGAAACCATACTCACATCTATGCACAACTCTTCTTATGGGGGGCATTCTGGAATTTTTGGCACTTATATGAGGCTAAAGGGTGTTTTCTACTGGCCTAATATGAAAGCAGATGTCACTAAGTGGGTGCAAAGCTGTGATGTGTGCAAAATAAGTAAAGCTGACACCAGCCCCTATTCAGGGCTGCTACAACCCTTGTCAATTCCAAACCAGGCATGGACTCACATTGCCATGGATTTCATTGAAGGACTTCCCAAATCTGGGGGAAAGGATGTTATCTTGGTGATCATTGATAGATTCACCAAGTATGCACACTTCATTTCTCTAACACACCCTTTTACTGCTCCTACCATTGCCAAAATTTTCTTGGATACTATCTACAAACTACATGGGTTACCAGTAAACATAGTCTCAGACAGAGACAAAATATTCACTAGCAGTTTCTGGAGGGAGTTGTTCAAGTTACTAGGAGTTAAATTGGCTCTCTCATCGGCCTACCATCCTCAGACAGATGGGCAATCAGAGAGACTCAACCAGTGCCTAGAAAACTATTTGAGGAGCATGGTCTATTCTACACCTAGGCAATGGATTAAGTGGTTATCCCTGGCTGAGTATTGGTACAACACCAATTATCATACCAGCCTCAAAACCACTCCTTTCCAAGCACTCTATGGCTACACACCTCCTAACTTTTCATTGGGACCTTATCTAGACTCCATGAGTACTGAAGCCAAAGAAATCATTCAACAGAGGCAAACAATGACACAACAACTCAAGGACAACCTCATTCAAGCACAAGCAAGGATGAAAATGTTTGCAGACAAAAAGAGAGAAGAAAAACAATTCACAGTGGGTGAACAAGTGTTCTTAAAACTGAAACCCTTCAAACAAAGCTCAGTAGCCCTCCGGACAAATGTTAAACTCTCAGCAAGGTATTTTGGTCCATTCCCTATACTAGAGAAGATAGGTGGTGTTGCTTACAAACTGGAGTTACCTGAAGGAGCCCGTGTTCACCCGGTCTTCCATGTCTCTCTTTTGAAACGCCGTGTTCCACCTCAGGCCGGAATCTCCCCACACATTCCTGAAATGATGAATGACACTGAGGTAAAGATCGCACCTTTGGCACCCAATGACAGGAAAATGGTACTAAGGAGTGGAAAGGAAATTACCCAGCCACGAGAGATTAAGTGTCTTACCAAAGTCGCGTTCTCAAATGAAGGTTCGAACTCCGACAACGAGCTCACGGCCAAAACATCGGATCCTTGTGGACAAGGATCTCAAATTCAAGGGGGTATTGTCATGGACACAAGCTGGAATAGCAAGAATGAAGGAGAAGAAGAAGGATTAAAGAGGAAAAATGGGTTCTTGGAGTCTGATGAGATAAATGGGACTAGGGTTTCAGAGGAAATTGAGGAAGATGAAGACAAAGTGGAGTCAAGTGGACTGTTTCCTAAGTGATATGTTTTATCTTACTTGGGCCATTATAGGGTCAGTTTATTTTATTTGTTTTGAATGCTTGTTATTGGGCTGTTAGAGTTATGTAATCAGCCCAAGTATGTTTATTTGGCGGGACCCGATTAGTAGTGTTAAATGTGTGCAAACTGGAAAAAAGGGGATTATTATGAAAAGCAAATATTTCTGTTACATCTCTCTCCTTCTTCTCTCTCCCTCCCTTCACGCATTTTCTGTATCTATCACCCTCATCCTTTCATCTCTACTCAACAATCATAAATACAGATAAATCAAAAAAATAGTTACACCCAAGTTGTAACACCTACTTATATGAGTGTTATATACAACTCTATGTAAAATATTATGTACTTATAGCATTTCTCTTAAATGTTAGGATTGCCTAAACAGTAGTCAGTGACATATTTTTTGGTTAAAATTGTTTGCGTGATAATGTTAAATTAGTTTTTTTAGGTGTTGGAAGTTTTGGTTTTGTTTTGTTTGTCATTTCTTTGATTAATTTTTAATGGTATAGAATATTTGTTTGTGTAACACATAGAGATTGTATTATAAGACTGTCACATGTGAAGAAATTTATTTTCTTTTTTTTTTTCCCTCTGAAACTAAAAATAATATATTAAATAATTTCTTTTAAAATTCTTGTATTAAAAAATGTATTAGATATTTAGTGACAGTGACACAATGTGAGAACAAAGAATGTATAGTTGAATAATATTTATTTTACTAAAAAAAAATACTACCTTATATTTTTAATATATGTCGTTTTGAGAAATTGTACATTAATTAAGAATATATTTTTTGTCAATAATAACCTTATTTAATGAAGATAGAGATGAATGTTTTGAAAAAAAAGTGAAGAGTGAATATGAAAAGACGTAATGTATTTATTAGCTAAATGAGTGTAATAATGGAAAAATATGTATAAAAAATAAAAAATGACATTTATTTAGCAAATAATTGATAAAACAAGAATGACATTTAAAAAAAAATAGAAAAGGAATAATTGCAAAATAAATGGAATAATTGAGATACTTTTATAAAAGGAAAGGAATGTTGGACACAGTTTGCAATTTTTGAAGTACTATTGAGTGTCTTTTGCTACATAACATTTTAATCTTTCTTAAATAAAGATTGTTTTTAATTACGCCTTTGAAATTCGATCCTATCTATCGAAATTTGAGTTTTTCATCGTCGGATCAACACACACTCTTGCGATTATGGAATAGCGAAAAAAGGGGGTGTAACCATGTATGTAGTAGGGTCTGGTTTTCATGTTCCCACCTAACAGCATACATACATAAATGCTGTAAGGTAGTGGTTGGATCATAGTACACTGGAAATACACAACTCAGTGGAAAGTGGAAACAGTCTCTACAGCAATTGCCATTGTTTGATGAAAGGAAGCAGCATCAGGCACAAGTTGTCTCAATCTCAGCAGCCCAGCCCAGCCCCACAAATTTTGTTTGAATAGTTCCTTTTTTTTTTCCTGCCACAGAACAGTGGAAATTAAGCTTGGTACTGCACCTGCAAATTGTGTCCATGTTAACCTTTTCTTCAGGAAGGTTCTATCCCTTTTTCAGTAATTTTTTTCCCATGTTTTCTGTTACCTAAGGTTTGCACAATGCGCATAACTAAAAGGTCACGAGATTTGAACAATGCACATAACAACTAGATGCCACTTCTCTCTCCCAAGGCCCTCGAGGGCAAGATTTCAACTTAATTAACAGACTAAAAGGAAGTGTTTATTTGCCTTTGGAAGTGAAACTAGAAGAAGGCAAACCACATAGGAATCACACTTGTTAAAGGCTCGAAAACACCAGCTATTATGAAATCAAAACTTCAACATAATGAAGAAAATAGAGAGCTTCTACTTTGTGTACAAGTAATATTCCACCCAACAACAAAAAATGCCACACAACTTAAAGATGAAATCATTGATCAGGCTGACAAGTACACAAATTTTATTGAAACCAATAAACTAAAGCTGAAAAAAAATAATAATAATACTCGTAATCTTTCTTCCCAACATTATTATTCCCATGGCAGCCTAAGGTACAGCAACTGTTTAAACCAACAGCACAACCACACTCACTAACCAATGCTAAAAATCAATCCACAGACAATCATTATTTTTTCAAGAATCAAGAGCAGGGAAACAGCTCCCTGACCGGACCAAACAACGGCCCCTCCTCGCCGGCCCAGACCGGCCCGGAGATTCGAGGCTCCTCATAAGCAGGTGCTTCACAGCGGAGATCAGCTCCTCGGTCGGGCTTTCCGGCGGGCTCAAAGTCAGGGTCTTGAACTTCCGGCAGAAGCTCATGTGCTGGTCCAGGGCCTCTTCGTGCCCGATTGTCTTCTCTGACCTCAGCAGCTCGTCCTTCACGGCCTCCGAGCAAAGCCCACATAGCCACCGGCCGGAATAACGGTCACGGACCCGCTTTACGTACTCCTCCGTGCACTCCTCCGTCAGCCCACAACACTCGCACTTGGCTAGAGCGAGCTCCGTTCCTTTCAAAACGGCGGGGGCTTGGGTTGGCTGCGCGAGCTCCATGGAAGCTGGTAGCTAAATTTGGAGAAAATGAAATAGTAAATTTGATTGTTGAGAGGCGATTCGTATAAAGGAAGGAGATTTTAGAAAGTAACTGAAACTTATTCGAAATTCAAAATACGCAAAAGAAGGGGGGAAAAGATTTTGCCGAAAAACCTAATCTTGAAAGTTGAAACGAACAAAATTAAAGCTGCAATAAATTAATTAATATAAAAAAAAAAAAAAATGAATGAATGAATTAATCAATCCCAATTCCCACATTAAAAGGACCTGGTTGAATCTTGAAAAGTTCTTGTTGGGGGCCTTTTTTGCTGATGAGTTTTTGATAAAAATCTAATCTTTCTTTCTCCCACTGGCCTTGTTGTTCAACAATCTCTCCACCAATGATGAGAAGCTTGAAAGTCACATACATTTCAAAGAGCCCCTTTTGGCTCTTATTTTGTTTGTGCCTTTCAATGTTGGGTCACGCTAATCTGTAGACAGGGAAAAAACAGAGCACAAGTGAGAAGAAGGTTCATCAACTTTTGTGCAGGGTTTCTTTCATCATATATGAAAAAACTGCAGATGTGTGTGTGTATTTAACTATTTATATATATGTGTGTGGGAGCGTACTGTACATATATTTATGCATGAAAAGGTAGAATAGAATGGTTGGAAAGATTTTCTGGACTCTTTTCATGTGCAATTGTGCAGTGTAATGACAGGAAATGCCATGGACAGTGATTGGCAGATGCACATGTTACTGCACAGGGATAAGTTTTTTTTTTTTTCTTCTTCTTGATATTGGTCCAGGTTTTAATTCACAGGAAAAATAAAAGTTAAAAAATATTTTATAAATACTATTTCCAGTTCCACACCATTATTAAAATGATACAAAAAAAAGTGCATTATTTTTCATATGTGGCTTTTGTTTTGTATAGTGTGGGCTTATGAGGGAAAAGGTTATACATGTATTATTGAACCACAGGTCCGAGAGCATTTTAAAACTCATATTTGGTACTACCTCCTTTTTTAAATAAATGTCGTTTTGACTTTTTTGATTCATCCATTTTGCTATCTAGACATATTAATGTCTAGATACATAGCAAAATGGATGAATCAAAAAAGTCAAAACGACATTTATTTAAAAAAAGAGGTAGTATATACTTTTGAGCCTTCTTGGGAATTGGGATCCAATTTTCTAAAACGTGATCCATTATTGGTAATATCATTAATTAGCATATCAACGAAAACGAAATTATTTCAGGATTTATAAGTGTTAGTTGGGGAGGTAATAATCTATTATAGGTGTGTGTTAGTTTTCGTTTAGCATGTATTCTTCATTGTTGGAGTGTTTAGTTTGTTTTTGTTTGAATTGGGTTGCAGCATACAAGTTTAGTCACTTTCAGTCACTGTCGATTGTATGAACTCAATCCAATTGTTTTTGTTTGTCTAGGGAGCTAGATTTAGCATTCCTCTCGATTCCACTTCTATGGTGTGTTCATGGGCTTAGTAGCCCTTCGGTCTTTTTTTAGGCTTATAATTTGGTAAAAAAAAAATGTGAATTTTCACCTCAGTCCACGGTTTTAACCTCATAAGTCATAAGAGCATCCCTAATAGAAGGTTTTCATAAGGTTTTTATGAGGTTTGAAAATCTGATGCTGAGAGGTTTTCTATTAAATACATCAGGTTTGAGGTTTGGTATTTTAACACAGCTCTTTGATTTCAAACTTCCATTTAAAATTATATAAAAATTATAATTACACATACATAGAGGTAAGTGATGTTCAAAATTCTCATGAAATGTGTGTGTGAGATGCACAGCGCGCGTGGAGAGAAAAAAGAGGTTGGCCCCACAATAATCAAATGTAGATAGTGGTTGTCTCCTCTCTTTTGCTAACATTTTTCTTTTTCTTTTTTTTGTTGTTTTATATTCGAAGTGTTTTCTTTCTTTTGTAAATTGACTTATATATTTATATATATAGAAATAAATATATATATATATATATATATATATATATATTAATTCAATATAAATTGAACTTAATCAAAAATGTATTCCTTCCTTTTAATATTAAATAGTGCAATATAGTTACATATAATTACATTATTATTTTTGTATGTATTTATGATAAATATGTGAAACATTTAAATTATATAAAAATAAAATTTAAGTTATAGTTTTAAAAAGTAATTAAAAATAAGAGTATACTATTAATTAAAAAAATAAGTGGAAAACGTGTGGGACCTATAAAAAAGAGGTTTATGAAGTTTGTTATTATTGGAGGTTTATATGTGTAGGAGTAAGAATGAGGTTTTGGATGATGTGGCATATTGAGAATAGATAAAAGAGGTTTGTGTAGGAGGGTTATTAGAGATGCTCTAACAATGCGCACTTGTACGCGACAAATGTGTTCCAAGGATTAAAAAATTTGTATGATAAATGCTCATGAGATGTGATGATTCTTCGGGATTAAGCAATGTCCTATATAGTTGACCGACTTAATAGCATACTTCAGACATAATTATTACAGAAAATTACCTGCACACTATTTTTTTAATACGCAATTACACTCCTTACATAATTATTAGCAAAATAGCTAGAGTTAATATAATTATTTGCACATGTGCCAGAAAAAAATTATTAAAAAGCCGATGGAATTAATTAATCTAATCAGCATGAACTAGGTAAAATGTAAGTTTTATGAAAAACTGATTCATATTTGAATGGTGATAAAATATTCTCTCTCTCTCTCTCTCTCTCTCTCTCTCTCTCTCTCTCTCTCTCTCTCTCTCTCTCTCTCTCTCTCTCTCTCTCTCATACCTTATTAAACCCATTGTAACTGCAAACTCTAGTCTTCAAGCAAAAAATATCCATGGCAAGAACAAACCTTCATATTGAAATATCGCGTGGAGAGTTAAGTCGGAGAATGAGGCAGACGGCGGCTTGGACTGTTGGAGGTCAGCAGACAAATTCTTCTCTTTTTATATATACATAAATGATGCTCATTGTTACTGTTATGTGGAAAATTATTATTTTTTTCTTAATAGATTCATAGTTCTAAGGTTGTGGATTTTGTATATTTATTTATTGCTGGCCGATGAGGAATTTTATATAGGTCAATCTTCTATAAAAGGTCATCATAATATTTCTCAGTATATATTGTGTTTATATTCTGTATATGTTCAGTATATGTTGCGTTTTTATATAAATATCATTTATCTAACCACGTTTATAGTATGTACATTTACATACCATCTATCCGACTGAAAAAAAAAAAATTAATGACCAAGTCGACTAGGTCGGCAATTATAAAAAAAAATATGTCAAGGCTTAACGACAAGCGTCAAATCTTGTACAAGAGGGCATCACAATATTTTTTAGTATATATTGCGTTATAGTCTGTATAATTTAAGTACATATGTTGCGTTTTTAACATTGATGTATTCATCTGAAAGGAAAAAAAAAAGTAAAACATATACAGTCAATAAACACAATAAAAACAACGCGATGAAATATAAAACGAAACATTTGTCATGGCACAAGAGGACAAATATATGTTTGATTTTTGTATATTTTGTATATATTTGGAAGATGATGCAGTTTTAAATTCAAATCTATTTTATAGTAAAATAGCATCCTATTTTATAGCGTATATAACCTTACTAAATATAATTATTTTTTATTTTATGTTTATCGAAAATCTCATATTGCGCAATTTAAGGAAGACATTACATTTGGTTTGGAAACTGATATCTATGCACTTCTACAATTATTGTCATGTAATTTGTAATAAAAATGCATTTAAGATTTGTCCCATAGTACAAATACAATTATTTCCATATCAAGTGGCAAATACGAAAATTCTAATTATTACTATTTGTTCAAATAGGCATATAACAGGTGAAGAAATAAACAAGCGTGCTATTAAGTTGCTAAAAAGTTTTATAGTAAACTAATGTGTGAATACACAACAACCAACAGCTGAATACACATCAATCAACAGCTGAAAAAAATGGGAGGACATGTCAGAAGACCGCCTAGAATCCCAATTAACAACGCTAGAATAAAAGTACTCGCAAGTAAACTAATCAACTACTCCAACAACTAAAACAACTAAAAGGACCCAGGTAATGGCCTTGTTTGACGATCAGCGGATAGCTGATAGCAGATAGCGGATTGTATTAGCGGATAGCGGATAGCGGATTATATTAGCTGATTTGACCAGCGAATTTCATTAGTGGTTTTTAAATAAGTGTTTGGTAAATAGCTAAAAGCTTATAACTGTTTGACATTGTAAATTACCAATAAGGACATTTTTATTATTTAGGGTGTATTCTTTTAATAATAATATATTAAAAATTTAATATTCTTTAGTTGGTAATTTATATATATATATATATATATATATATATATTTAAAATTTACTAACATTTGATTCAAAAGTTATAAATTTTACATTTTTCTAGATAAATTAATCATATGGATGACATATTATTACTTATTAGCACCATAAACCAATGTAAATCGTAAAAATAAATAATACAAATTAAAAAGTTCCAAATTAAAATAGTAGATTGTGAATCGTCTATCCCAAAAAGCTCCTCTAATGAGCTTTTTCTAAATTAGAGTTTTGGGCCCAAAAGCTTATCAAATAAGCTATTTACCAAACAAGCTCAATAGCGGATTTGACGGGTCAAACCCCTCAATTAAGTCCAATCCGCTAATTTTCTTCCGCTATCTTCCAAACGGGGCCAATATCCGAGTGTCGGATCCCACCAGGATAATAAGGTGACACTCGGATCCACAGAGGCCAACAGCTCAGACTAAAAACACAATCCTAAAAAATAAAATAACATAAACACGGACTAAACAAGTAAACTATATCTAATAAAAACATGCCCTCCCCCAGCAAAACACCCGGACTGAAAGAGGACAATAGACGACTCCTCGAAGAGAATTAAGACACGAGAACCACGCCAGCCACTGATGCCGAACGCCTAGCAAAGACGAAGACTCACACCTCAAGTCAATCCAAGAGCCGACCCGCTCTACCGCCAAGAGATGTCGACTCATCCCACACCAACCTGGCTAACACCACTAGCCAAGTTCCGTTAACGTTGGTCCTCCCCCGAAATCAACACCAGAGAGCAGGAGAGAAGGGACCCCATATCGACATCAACACCCCGATTATCCCACCATAGCCAACACCACCAGAGCACCCCTCACAGCCGCTGAAAACGAAACCCAGCCCACCCACTTCCACCATCGAGAGCCAGCTAGCCGGGAACCGGAACCGACACCTGCTAAACGGGAAAAGGGGAAGGAGCAAAGCAGCCGACAGGAGAAAAGAGAGGAATCGCCCGCGAGATGACCAAGCAAGAAACTTGGGCCGCAGCCAACCACTGTCGCCGCCCTCCACCATGCCTCGCCACCTAGAGTCTCCGACGACCTACAAGCGCAAATCGAAGAAATTTGCCGTAAGCCACCATCCTCAACCCTAGGCGCGTGAGACAAGGGGGAAAACACAACGAGCAATAGTGATGGCGCGCGCCGGAGAGCTGTCCACCGACAGTCGGTTGTCTGCTGGAAGAGGCACTAATCGACGGGAACGAGGCTAGATCACAAGAGAGGAAAAGGGGTGTTTTTATTAATGGTTGAAATTAATAAAAATACCATCTAATACACCTACACGTAAAATAATAAAAGTAACGATTTTATTAACTTCCATTCATGACCTTGATCTAGTTTGTTTAATTTTCAAACTCGGCTTTAAATGAGATGAATTCGACTTTGTCTATTTAACAAATGCTAATAGATAAATCAACTTATGTTATTTTTGTTGTTTGATCGTTAAAACTCGAATTGTGAAATTGATAAACGAGTTCGAGCTCATTTATCAATTGCTCAAGTTAAGGTGCAAATCTAGGCTCTGAGTTTGAATTTCAATACCAAGAGCTGGAGCTAGGAATAACCAGTTTACATCTTTGGGATTGCATAGTTGTACACAATCATTCAAAGTTGAACTATCATATTAGGGCATATTATTAGAGCATCTCCAATGCTCAAATGTTGTTGTAGTAAATTACATATCACATCAACATATTGTGGTCACAAATGTTGTACACAATCATTTAAAGTTGAACTATCAAATTAGTAAATATCACAACTTTTCATCCTCCAATGTACAATGTGATTACAAATATTGTGGTGATGTGTGGACATAATCAATATCCTCCACACCCTAGGTAGTCAATGAAGAGAAGAGAGAAATTTATTCTTACCATTTTCAAGTTATTTAATTATTTAACTAATTCTTTAAATTTTTATTAAAATTTTAATAATTGGTAAGTAGATAATACTGAAGTTAGACTACATTGTGTATTGGAGTAGTTGTGAACTTAACATTATTTCTACATGTTCACAATTTATTTAATTTATTGACATTTGTCATATGTTATTCTATAACAAAATTAGAGCATTGAAGATGTTATTACTGATAAATTCCTAGTATTTTATAGTTGGAAGTTAATTTGTTACTTGCAATAATGATGAAAATTGACAGAAAGAAAATTATTGTTATTAAGAAAAGAAAAAAGATAGAGAGAATAAAATAGAAATATTGTGACCTTATATTCCATGTGGTCATAAAATACTAAAAAATGTGAAGAAAATTAATTAATTAAAAAAGAAAAGGTGTGGAGAGGAAAAACTAAAACAAAAAGGTTAAGGGGCAAAAAAGGAAAAAAGAAAGAGGGATTGTATTGTACAGATACTACCAACAACAAGTCTTCTACTTGTGAGAAGGAAGGAAGAAGGGAGAGAGCAATGTTTTCGTCTGAATAATTGATTGAATAGAGATAGAAAGATTAGACAGAGATGAAAATTTTCTATATATATATATATATATATATATTCGGATAAGCAGAATCAGCTCACTCTCTGATTATCAAACAAATTCTAATTCTTAATCTGTTGAAAACCTTATCTCCTGTACCTTTTCGTGTTTGTGTGGTCATGGATACGCTCAGTATGGCTTCTTTCACCTCAGAGTTTCGTGAAGGTATATTGATGTGAGCCAGATCTAGTTGTACCCTTTTTATTCCGTTTCAATTGTATTTGGTTTTTTTATTTTTTGTCGGGTTTTTTTTCGTGATTGATGGTTCATATATTCAGAGATCTACAGAGGTAGGTTGTGAGATTGAAGTCCAATGTTTATACTTAAAACTTTTAATCGTTGTTTTTGCTGGTTACTGATTTGTTTACAGAAATTTTGTAGGATTTTTGTTTAATTTTGTACTTGACAAAGTTACAGTTTTCTTTAGTGGGTGCATGGATGATAGCTGCTGACGATGAATGAGTTCGATGTCTGCAGGTGATTAGTTGTTTGGCGAATGTTTTTGTTCATCTTTTTTTGCTTGATTATTATTTGTTGCTGTGAGAAAGGTGTGGGCTTTGTTACTCTAATTATACCTGCCTTTTGTACTGTCCTTGTTTGTTTTGGATAGGTGTTGTTTATTATTCTAAATATGGTAAAATTCAGGTGACCTAATTTACCTCATGTTCTGCTTTAACTAGAAATTTGTCTCAAGTTGTTGGCTCTTGCAAATTTTTAGCAGTATGATTTTACAGTCTTTAGAAGGATAAGAATGAGAAGAAGATGATGGTGATAATCATAATTTGTACGTTTTTTCCCCCAAAAATACTATTTGCCGTCGCTATAATCAGATTACATGCCTCATTGAGATTCGAGACTCTCTTGCCTGTCATGTCTTTGAATGTAAGATTTGAGATCACTTTGTTCATGATTAGTTGCCTTTTCCAGCTACTTTCTTCGCGATTCTTATTTTCTTATCGGTTTGCATTTTTTGAGAGTTGATTATTATTTTATCTTGCTCACCATTGAGAATGGATTTTTCTAATTTTTTATTCTTCATATATTTGCAGGGTTTGGCTGACACATATTCAGTATTACATATATCCATTTATTCTTCCCTTCCTAAAGAATTCTATATCCATTCTCTAGCAATTTAAAGACGAAAAATATCATAAGCAAAATAAGAATGCACTCCCCTGGAAATGGAGCTTCTTCTGGTGACAGAAAGCTTAATGCTGCAAAAGCAACTCTGAACCCCAACGCCACAGAATTTGTTCCTTTTGCCCTCAGGTCACCTTCTGCTAGCATAAGCAGCTCAGGGGCATGTTCAAAGTTCGCTAACGCCAAACCTTTCACACCTGGGAAAAGTGTATTAGACAGATCAGGATCGTCTGCTTCAATCAATTCCGACGATGAAGCACAACAGTACTGGCGCCATCAGCTTCCCGATGATATAACTCCTGATTTTAAGGTCATGGGATCAGAGGACACTCAAGGAGTCAATAGCTTACCATTTTCAAGCTTATCGTTGACTGATATTAATGAAGGTTCAAGATATTCTGCTTCAACGGGAGTTTCTCCTCATCCTATTAATGGTAACAATCAAGCTGAAAAGCTGAGATTCTCACCTTATGGAGAATATGCATCTCCAACTGATTTCCATCCGTTGCCCGGCAAACCATGGGACCCACCAATTGTAGGAAATGATCAGCTTCTTGCTCGAGAAGTACATGAAGGTGGAAATTCGGGACATGACTATCTGGGTAAAGTGTCAAGTGAGCAGTTATTCTACGACAATCCAGATGTGAACCCTCTTGACCTTTTAGCTTCGCAATTTCCGGGCTTTGCTGCGGAAAGTCTTGCGGAGGTGTATTTTGCTAATGCCGGGGATTTAAATCTTACTATTGAAATGCTTACTCAGCTCGAGGTAGCTATTTTGCAAACATTTTTGGATGTGAAGTTTGATAGTTTTACTTTCTCTTTAAACAGTTAAACTTAAACATTTGTCAGCCATGGGGTTGGATATCAATTCTAAGTCTAAATTGAGCTTTCTTAATTGACTGGCAAATGGGATGATTTTTATGGAGAATACTCTTGCACACACAAGTGGCTTTTCCGTGGTACATGGATATCTTGTTATTTTTAACTTCTCAATTTTGTTGCAGCTTCAGGTCGATGGTGGATTAAATCAAAGTCTCAACTCAAAAGCCTTGTCCTCTCCAAATCTTAGTGCCATGGACTTTCCAGCTCTTACTTCCAGGGTCGATCAGAACGATTTATCAAAATTTGGAGGTGATAGCCTCCATCGAAATGGTGGTTCCACACTATTATTCAGATCTAATTCCTTTGCTCCAAGAGGTGCCACAGATTTTGCTTCAGCTGTGAGAAAAATGACGTCTCAAGATTCCAACATATGGAAGTATGAAAGAAATGGTTCTTCGGGTGCAACCATTGGATCAAGTAGAAGTTCCCAAGTTTTGGCTAGCTCTTATAATGGGGCTCCTAACAGGAGTGTGCACGGTGATAAGTATCAGAGTCGAGGATCAGCTCACGCGCCTCCAGTTTGGCTTGAAACGGGAGAATCTGTCGGTAATGATATATTTTGGGCAATGAAATTTCGCTAGCTCGTTAAATATTTTGGAAAATAATTTTATGCGGGTTTTTATAAACTTTAACTTTGATGAGCTGGCAGCGAATATGTACTCTGAAATGCGGGAGGAAGCTCGTGATCATGCACGTGTGCGTAATGTGTACTTTGAACAGGTATGTTATGTTCGTAGCAGAGCAGTATCAATTATAAATTTTTAAGCTCCTTTTTTTCTTGCATGAATTTATCGCCACTGTAACTTACCAGAGAACTTGAACGGGTTGTGATTAAACTAATTTGACTTTATGAACATGTCTAAGAGTTCATATTTTATTGAGATGTTTTTTTATTTATATTGTTTCAAATATGTGTATCTATTAGACTATTAGTGAAGTCTGTTTAATGTTGGTTGAATTTTCCATGTGAAATAAGGCACGGCAAGCATACCTTATTGGTAACAAGGCCTTAGCCAAGGAGTTGAGCATGAAAGGACAGTTGCACAACATGCAGATGAAAGCAGCTCACGGGAAGGCACAGGAAACTATATATCGTCAGAGGTTTGTTGTCTGTGGAACCAGTAAGCGCATAGGTTTTAATTCATGTCAATAATAACAATGCTGGCCTCTCCTCAATTTGGTAATATTAAAATTGCAACACTTAGTAATCCTTTGAAATCTTTACTGGTTTTATTATTTGGTCATGTTTCACAAATTCATATACTGATATTCAGATCGTAGTATTTGTAGTGGAAGTATGTGTTGAATAGATCAAAGAAGAGTGTTTGGGTGGGTTGCTCCATTGAAGTCTAGTTTGAAGCATAAGTTGAAATCTAAGGTTGTGCTTGGACAAGGAAAACCCAAACTATTTTCTATCACTTTTTTTTTTTTTTAACTCAAATCTATCAAACCTACTATCATCAGTGTTATCAATATTATTAAATAATGTCAATCAATCATCCTTACACATCACATCAACTTTAATTCACTATTCATCCAGCTCATATTATTTTAACTATCCGTCACTTCCAACCACATCTCTCATACTTTTACATCGAATCAACTTTCATCATTTTATTTTAAATATTATTTTACTACGAATCCAAAATTTCACTCAAACCTAACACAACTAACTTTTACAAAATTAACTAGGGTTAACCAAAAAAATCAATGACAACCAAAATATATCATAAACTTACATCCAAGCACAAGCATTCCTTAATTTGCTTTTGGAATTTTGTTTAGTCATGCAGAATCAGACGCAAAAATTAATGTTTGGAGTCGCACACTTTTACTTTGTTCAGCCAAGTTGGATATCAATACTTTCTTTCTTTTTTGCTGGCACTTTCTGAGTCTTGTTGCGTGGTGTTTGCTAATGTGCAGGAATTCAGATATTCAGACAAATGGGAGAGAAAAAATGATCGATCTTCATGGTCTGCATGTGAGTGAAGCTATTCATGTGCTCAAGCGTGAACTAGCTGTGATGAGAAATGCCGCCAGGTCAATGGACCAACGCCTTCTTGTCTTCATATGTGTGGGGACAGGTCACCACACGCGAGGTTCACGTACTCCTGCCCGACTACCGATTGCAGTCCAAAGGTACCTTCTAGAAGAAGAGGGTCTCGACTTTTCTGAGCCTCAGCCGGGGCTCCTTCGAGTTGTAATATACTGAATCGGGCAGGTATAGAGATTTTTGACATACTATGGGAAAAAATGTTGGAAAAAATGAAAAATCTGTTGTAAGTAAATGGTAAAGCTGTGTAGGATTACTCTGCAGATGGGTAAAAGGTACAAGAATGAAAACAAAAAAGATGTTAGAAGGTCGGGGGAAGAGGCTCATATATGTCTGTACTACTATAACTGTGAAGTTGGCCGATGTTTTAGAGTATGTTTTTGTAGCTGTAACTGATTTACAATTGCGATCGGTCTATTTTTGTTGATCTCTGTACTTTAATCTTTTTGGGTTACATTTTCGCATCATTTGTGATGTATGTGCAGTCGTGCAGCAGATGCAATGGAGAATTGTTGCAGCTGGATTAAATTTTCTACTCGAGAAATTTCACCATTGGAAATGGGTAGAGTTTACAAATCAAGATATATTTCTTGGATATCATTGCGAACACTACCCAATTCCTCAAGTGCATTAGAAAATGCTAATTTGACAAAATCTTTGGAGATAATCCTTGATATGGAATAATGTACATAGGATGCTATGGACTTCTCACATAGTGAACGCACACATATTTGGATGTGCCTACAAGCCACGGTGTCGATAGCTCATAATTCGTTTAACACCATACATGCATCGCACTAAGATGTGTAACGAGTAACATGTCATAACTTCATAATTCTTGAACACAACACATACTATGTTAATCTCTCATATTAACTCATGCTAAATATGTCTAGTGTCAAAATTCCATAATTCTTGAACACATGCACATAATAGTATGTTATTTACTGTTTATTCATGAATATACTCTTACTTTTGATAGGGACAACAAACTAGTGAAGCTACTCGAGACTTTTGAGTAAATACTCTTTATTTTAGATAGGAACAACAAACTAGTGAAGCTACTTGAGGCTTTTGAGTTTTTGATTGATTGTGGGAACCTCCTTTGAGGCTGGTTTATTAACATAATAAACCACACTTTCTCCAAATCATTTGGCTAGATAGGAAATCTTGGGATGAATTTGTCTCCAAAAGTAAAAAATATGTATTCACCTTTCCATCTTCAATTATATTATTACTTTATTAGATAGTTGTAACTGTCACACCGCATGCGTAGGATATGTTTGGTAAAACTAACTAATAAGCTAGCTTATAGTTTATCAGTAATTTTTTAGCTTATAGCTTATGACTTATAACTGAAAAACTAGTCTATATGATAAAAGTGTTTGGTAATATTAGCTGATAAACTAGCTGTAATAAAAAAATTCAATTAGCTTATTTGAAAAGCTACCTAAAGAAGCTTATCTAATAAGCTCGAGTTTTTTTTAAAAAACTCGTCCTATCAAACAATATCTATTTGAATACAAGAAGCTTATAAGTTAGCTTATTTGTCTACCAAACATATCCCTAAGCTGTTTTCTAATAGTCAATGAAATCCAAATGAAACACTGGAAATTCTCAAAAAAAATGGAAAAGAAACATAAAAAGGAAGTTGTGGCTAAAACGAAACTTTTTTATATTTAGAGGGTAGGAAAATAAAAAGAATTTGGCATGGAGATGCTAATAAATAAAGTGCCATAAAAACTGATACCGACTGTGGTCTTGACCGTCCGATCAAATTAGCATCCAAGGACTAAAATTTATCCACGCTACCTAGTTTCTTCCTTTGATTAATCACCCACTATATGGCTCTAAATGCTTCCACGAACATCGCTCGTAGGGCGTCCGATCAAACCCGAATCCGACGGCTACCGTGTCATCAATGCTTTTTCCAACCTTGTGCCTTAATTCTCTGGTGCTTGTCTTATTATTACTGTCCCGCTCTTTTTCTCACACTCTACAATAATCTCTTGCCTGCTTCTCTCTTGTTTACTCTCTCTATTCCACATTCCCTTTAATTTATTTCGAAAAAGGAAATGCAAGACCAAGCTACGAGTACTTCTTTG
>CACSLK010020742.1:10818260-10840579 GCA_902706635.1 Striga hermonthica | reverse complement strand
TTTTTCCTTCATTTTCCCTGTAGAATTATGGCCATTGGGAGGCAGCTGGTGAATTTTGATCACAAGCTTTGAATTTATTGTTGTGTGTTTGTTGTCACAGTTTCAGTTCATTGGCGTTAAGTTATAGTATTTCAAATCTTTTGTTTCTTTCGATGAATTTTGCAGAATATGAGGGTTTTTTTTTTTAATTGGATCCACACCCATTTCTTCTTTTAGAACTAAAAACTGCAGGTAGATCTTGTTAGAGTGAAACAATTAGTCTTGAGTTTTAAATAATTTGTTTCGAAATTTGATTTTAGGCATGGAGAGCGATGATGAGATAAGACGAGTACCGGAGATTGGAGGTGAGACCACCGGCCCCACAACCTCTGGCCGCGAGGGTACTTCTGTCTTGGCCAAGCCCTCGGCCAGCGGTTCAAAGAGGAGAGGGAGAAGCCCAGCTGACAAAGAGAACAAGAGGTTGAAAAGGTAATTTAAGTTGAGTTAGGCCTATCTTATGGACTAATATTTTACCCACCTTATTAATGTGGTCCCCATCAATATACTTTGGTTCACCTTCAAAATTGACATCACTATATTTGAATTGCAATTGAAATGGACTGATCATGCACTTGGATTGTTTGGTTGGAGCTTTTGGGCGTGTTTTCGCAATCACACCCAAAGAGAAAGATATTAGCTTTAGGTTGAAAAAGTAAAGGTAAAGTGGCATTAGTTATTTCCTATGGCTTGTGTGATTGGCTTTCTGATGTTAGTTTAAGGTTTATGTGTTACTAAGCACTTCCACAATTTATTTGTGAACCGCCCTTGTGTTTTTCAATTAATTCAGTTAGTACAAGCTTCTATTTGCAAATACTACACTTTACGCCACTTATGCTATAACCAGTTGCTTATAGCATTTATCTTAGTTGCTTCTGTCAGGGTGGATTTTTTCATTTTTGTTCATGAATTGATATAATTGTTGTTGTGTTTGGGTGGAAAAGGTTATTGAGGAACAGAGTTTCAGCACAGCAAGCAAGGGAGAGGAAGAAGCAATACTTGATTGATCTGGAGGCTAGGGTTAAAGAGTTGGAAACTAATAATACCGAGCTTGGGGAGAAGGTTTCTACTTTGCAAAAGGAGAACCAAATGCTTAGACAGGTACCTGATTTTTCGTTCATGTCGCTATCATGAAACTAACTGATTAGGTACTCGTGGTAAGCTCTTGAGTCATTGTTGCTGAACAAGATAGGGCTTAGGCGACTGCCTTTGCTACAATTTGAATTAGTAGTTAATCGACCTCTCTTTAGGTGAGAATAAAGCAAGGGTGTATGAATCTTGGAAATGCTGGAATTCTCGTTTTGTTTATTTCTCATTGTCCATTTTTTGGAATCTGTTGTAAGACTAGAGATTCTGTTTTTGGTACAACCTTGAAATCAATTTCTCACAGCCTTTTAATACACTGTTTTTTTTTTTCCTCGAAAGGTATAATGCAGCATTGAGTGAATGGTCTGTGAATTTGTAACATAGTCTAATAGATTAAGCTCATCCGTGAAACACTCCTTGATTGTTGGGAACTTTATAGGGGCTGTAAAGAACAAAAATCCTTCACTTGTTGACAAGAATCATGATCGAATTCTTTTGTTGGTCATTAGTTGAGTTGTAATCTCAGGTAAAGTACATTCGAGTGCTTTTACTAGAACGTTGGTATTTTCTGATGATCTTTTTCCAGCGGAACCTACTCACTTTATAATAAAATGACTTTGTTTTTGCATTGTGATTTGCAGATACTGAAGAACACGACTACTAGCTCGCAAGAGGGGAGAAAATAGTTTGTTCGAGATACGATGAACGAGTCTTTGTGTGCTATGGGTCAGTTGGTTATCTTTTTGCTGGTTGATGCTGTATGCAGAAATTTATGTATTAGGGTGAATCAAGCTAATTGATATGGTGCGATTATCGTGTGATGATTTGACGAGCGTTTCATTATGGCTATGGTAGAATTCTGGTTTTGGGCTGTGTCTGCTTAGGTCTATTCCATCTTTCACTGAAGCTGACTTGAACGCTGGTGTTTACTGGGGATTTTTTCACTCTATTGGTTGTATGTAAAAATTTTCACTCAACTCAAAATCTGATGTAGAGAAGCGTACAAGTGGATGATATTAATGAGATGACAAACTCAAGAAAACCTTACGATATGAATTCATATTTTCATTCATAAACAACTAAGGAGCATAAATTACACGGAGACATTTAAATGAGGCTCTTAACCTTAAATTCTAACTTGTCCATTAAGTCAAGATAAATATAAAACAATTAATAATAATAGTCAATGCTAATAATAATAATAATAATAATAATAGTTTACACTAAAATATAATTCAATTTTAACTCAACTCTATTGTCCTCAATATTATCGCATTCTTGGTATGTTAATTGTCATGTTTTTCATACTTTTTCGGTGTTTCTTTCAGCTTAATTATTGAATTGAATTGATTTTTATAATTTTTGTAGGATATCTCGAAATTTGGAATTTTATGATGATTGGAGGGCGAAAGAGACGAGCTTGAGCTAAAGCGTGTACACGCTAAGTTCCTACAAGAGTCGGAAGAAGGAAGAAGTCTCGAGAAGTTGGAGAGAGAATAATTAAACCTTTAGGAGTATTTATTTATTTATGAACTATTATTATTTTATTATGATATTTTGGAGAGAGAAAGAACTCTTTATTATTTTCTACCGTATTTTCTGCTAGGATTAGGATTAGACTGGTTTTGATTAAAAACCAGACAATAGATTTATTTTGGATCGATCTCTTTTTCTCCCCCTCTACGCACGCCCGTTTCTCCTCTCTTCTCTTCTTCTCTTTTCTTCTTTTATTTTATTTTTCATGAATAATGGGGAGAATACTCTCATGTTTATGAAGAATTAATTTATTTTTCAGCCAAAGATTATTCTAGATTTGGTTCTTCGCTTTGTGAGATCTAATTGAATTTTTATACTCTATTCTCTTTTATTTATATATCTCTTGTGATTATTTCCAATTGCGTTTTGATTTGTTGATGCAAACTGGCCATTTGCTCGATTATTGAAATGCATATCGTTATTTAGAACAGTTAAATCCGTAATTGTTTGTTCGTCCTAATATTTGTGGCAAATAGCATAGTTGACTACTAAGGGTTTTCAATTGTATGCTTAGGAAGATATGATCTAGTTTAAATGATCCTACATGTGCGTTTGTTGGCTAGAATTGGTGGTCCTTCTAGATCTTTTTGCTGTTGATAGATTAAATCTTATGACCGTATCTAGGGTTGTCTGTTGATTAGAGAAATAATTAGAGATTGTTAGGTCTTACGAATAACCATAACCAATTTAATTGATCGAGTATGAGAATTATTTTTGCATCTGTGAGCGAATCGTTGAACCCTTTCTATGAGTTTTCTTTTGGTTGAATATTTTCTTTATTTTGAATCACTCGTTTTGTTTTCTTCTCTAGTTAGATTTTATTTTGTTTTAGTTTTCATAGTTCGATAAAATCATCAAAACCCTCATCATTTTTATTTTTATTTTTCTTTCAAGAATAGTTGCATCGATATTTTGTTAGCCAATCCCTGTGAATATGACCCTGCTTACCGTTACTACAATTATTTTAAAAGCAGGAATTTATTATTGTTGAATTCGACACCAATCAATTATTACACATCACATCTACTTTAATTCACTATTTATCCCTCACATAATTTTAACTAACAATCACTCCATATAATCTCTCTCATATTTTTAAATCAAATCAACTCCATATAATCTCTCTCATATTTTTATATCAAATCAATTTTAATTATTTTATTTTAAATATTATTTTAATATAAATTAAAAATCCACTAACAACTAACCATACTATATTTTTTAGATTAACTATGGTTAACAAAAAAATCTACTTTATATGAAATTTTTTATATCCAAACATGCTCCAAGTTACCTGTAGCAAGAAAAAAGTTGGCCTTCTAAGTTTGCAGCAATGAATATGATGGTGAATTCATTGTAGAAACTGTTTGGAGTTCAAGACAATGACTGGCTTTGTGTTTTATTAGATGAAATATATCGTTTTTGTGGAAAAGTGCGATTGTGTTGATAGACAAGCCAAGCGGATGTATTTGTTTATAAGTATATTCAATATAATTAACTTTTATACTCAAAGGGGTCGTTTGCATTGCAAGTTGGGATAAGATAAATAATCCAAGCCAACTTTACATGTCAGCACACAGTCCCTTGTTTACTTTTCATGTTGAGATTCGCATAAATGAATCGTTTACTTCCAAGGATTAAGTGACATGATACACAGGTCAAAGACCAAATTACCCTCATGTACAGAAAACTCGATTTCAGCCACCTCCCCCAAACACTGCACACATTTTCGAATGTCGCTA
This sequence comes from Striga hermonthica, assembly GCA_902706635.1. Taxonomy (NCBI): domain Eukaryota; kingdom Viridiplantae; phylum Streptophyta; class Magnoliopsida; order Lamiales; family Orobanchaceae; genus Striga; species Striga hermonthica. The sequence continues at coordinate 10,836,179 of CACSLK010020742.1, read as the reverse complement.
GCCCTAATTCGTGAGAAGGGCATCGCGACGACGAGAAGCGCCATCATTGCTCCCGACGAGAAGCCGCGATTTATTGACTAGAACCGTCGACGACGTTCTCCCGATATAGAGGGGCTTCACTTATACCGCACCGACGACCGTAAACTGAGGGGTAATAGCTTTTCCGTTAATTGTGTTTCCAAGTACTAGGCATTAGGGTTTTTCTTCTCACTTTTGACTTTTGCCTTTTTGCGTCAAATGGAAATTTCTTTGTTCTACGAACAATTGTTTGTTTGAGTTTGATTTCATAAAGTTTCTGACATATTGGGAATTTGAAATTGCAGTCAGTTTGTGACAAATTGAGAAGCCGCGATTTCTTGACTTCCACCGTCGACGACGTTCTTCCGAGATAGAGGGGCTTCACTTATACCGCACCGACGGGCGTACACTGATTTGTTATTCTTCTCATTTTCCAAGTACTAGGTAATTTGTTATTCTTCTCATTATCGACTTTTGTGTTTTTCCGTCAAATGGAAAATTCTTTGCTCTACGAACAATTGTTTGTTGGAGTTTGATTTCACTCAGTTTTTGCCAAATTGGGAATGTGAAATTGTATTGTGTTGTCTACACTACACAATTTGGAGTTTTTTTGTGATGTTTAAATCCAAAGATGTACACAAGTAACAAATGACTAATCACGTATGTTTAAATAAAGCAAAAAAATCTTGTGCAGTTGGACCACTTGTGTCCAAATATGTGTTGATGGATAGAATGTGTTTTTTCGGTAGTAGTTACTTCACTCTTTTGTATCTTTATTGGTGCTGGATGAGTTTGGGATATGCTTGATGCTACTATAAGCTTCCTTTGGGATATGCTTGTTGCTACTAGTTTGGGATGTGTTGTATGACGGTTTAAATTCTTATGCCTGAACACATTGTGGTTGACACTGCCTTCAAAGAATGGAGTGACTTCAAGAGCATCAGATATAAGTAGATGAAGTTATTGAGAAGTCAATATCCAGGTCCTTTGGTTCAGTGAATTTCTGCTCCTAATACTTTTTCTGCTATTTGCTTTATTATTTGGTCTACATTTTATCTGGTATTTGGTTTGTATTGTTTCTTGAGGAATCTGTTGTGCTGCTGCCTTCAGTGGATTGTTGGGATTAGTATTGTGTGAATTGGTAGTTCTTGGTATTTTGTATTATGTTTCGAGTATTGTAGTTAGGCTAGTTTATTGAGAAATATTCTCCCTTTCTGTTACTATTTCATTAGAACTAGTGGGTTAGCGGTTGTATCTATATGGACCATTTAAATTCGGTGTCATTAAATGGTGAATTATATGTTGCAAATTTGAGTATGTGAATCTCCAAGTGCCTGCTAAGCTTATTGTATTTTCTTGTTAATCTATACTCATTACTCATTGGATAATTTCTTAATGATTCAAACAACTTACCATTTTCTTATTACATGTGGTGTGGTGTTGGCTTAGTTATACAAACTGTAAATTTGATTGCCTTTAGCCTTGTTGTGTTAGACAAGGGTATACAAGCTATATATATTAGTTGCAGACATTTTTGGTATGGGGTAAATTGCACCAAACCCCCCTGTAATATACTAAATCTGCGAGTTTTCCCCCCGTAATTTAAAAATTGCGCCAAACCCCCTTCTATTGTATATCTGCGTGCATACTCGCCCTTTGATGTTAACACCGTTACTTTACTACTGACGGTGTTACTTTTTTGTCGAATTTACTATTATACCCTTACTTTATCGCTGAATTTACCATTATGCCATTACACCCTTATTTTATAACTGAATTTACCATTATGCCATTACTTTATCCTGAATTTACTATTATTCCATTATTGGCAAATAATATATATATTCTAAATTATATATAAAGAAAATAATATATATAACATATATATATAATGGTTAATGTATAATATATATTTTATATTATATTATATATATAATTTATATAATAACCGTTATATATATATATATATTATATATTATATATATAATTTAATATATAATATTATGTATATATAATTTATATAATGACCGTTATATAACTTAAATTAATATATATTATATATATAATATATAATATAATATATATAATAATATATATTAATTTATATATATATAATATATAATAATATATCATTATTATATATTATATATATATAATATATTATAAATATAATAATTTTTATAATATATATAATTTATATAATATATATAATTTCATATAATATTATATAATATTATAATTTATATATAATGGTTATTATATATATAATGGTTATTATATAATATTATTATAATATTATATTATATAATATTATATAATATTATAATATTGTATAATATTATAATATATTATAATGATATTATAATATTACACAATATAATATTATATGATATTATATATTAATATAATATTATATAATTATATAATATTATAATTATATTATTATAATATAATTAGTACGACAAGTCTGCCCCTAATATAATTAGACGAAATAGCAGCCCCTAAATCCTAATATTATAATCTATTTTAATATTATAATATTATTATAATATTATAATATCATATAATATATATTATAATATTAAAATAGATTATAATATCATATAATATTATTATAATATTATAATATCATATAATAATATAATATTATAATATTATAATATCATATAATATAATATAATATAATATAATAATATTATAATATTATATGATATTATAATATTATATAATATAATAATATTATAATATTATATTATATTATAATATTATATAATATTATATTATTATATTATATATATAATATTATATATATAATATTTTACATGTATATTATATATAATATATATGTAACGATTATTAAATAACGATTATATAATATATATATATATTACATATAATTAACGATTATAATATATATATAATTTAATATATAATATATATAATATAATATATAATATATATTAATATATTATATATATTATATGTTATATATAATATATAGTAATCGTTATACTTAATTTAGTTTAGTTTTACTTATATATATATTATATTACTTCAATTCATAAAAACATATATTTAAAATTTATATTAAAATTTATTTTAATTTTCATAATATTTTATTTTAATTATATTTTAAATTTTTATTTTATTTTGTGATTGTTTTATTTTTGTTTGATTAAGTTTTCTTGTGCTCTACAGTTTTAAATAAAGGATGTTAGATATGTACCATATAATGGTTGTGGCATAGTGGTTGGAAGCCTTGCCTACTAGCCTTTTGGCCCAGGTTCGAATCCCAAGAGCAGCAAAAAAATTTTGCCCAACAATGGTTATAAAAGGAAGGGGTAAAAAAGTAATTTCCGCGACTTTTGAGTGAAAAAATGAAGAAAAACCGCACAGCACGCGCGTGCACACCACCTCCGTTATCTTAGACGGTTTAGGGTGTTTCGTGCATGCAAAAGTACAATAGAAGGGGGTTTGACGCAATTTTTAAATTACGAGGGGAAAACGCGCAGATTTAGTATATTACAGGAGAATTTGGTGCAATTGAAACTTTTTAGAATTTAGTAGCAAGTGAAATTTTTTTTTATTTTAACACATATTGCTTTATGTTATTCTTCTTATCGTGATTGAAATGACTTGTACGTTATTAATTTCCACATTTTCAGCCAAGCAAGATGTCAAATACTTCTCACACGAGTTCGAGCAATCGATATAGCCGATCCTCTAGTTGTCCATTTGAGGTTAGGCTATGTGAATGTGGCGACGCAGCCGATGTGTTCACATCAATGACCAGTGAAAATCCAACTCGAAGGTTCTGCAAATGTCCTCGCCGAAAGGTTAAATTTTTATCCGACTTTGTTTCAAGGTTATTTGAGTTTCAATTAGAGTAGTTTTGTTTGTGGTGGTTCATTCACCTTGTTGGTTCATTCACCTTTGTAGGCTGAAAAGGCTTGTAACCTGTTTGTATAGATTGATCCCGAGTTGCCGCCGTTCCAAAAGGCTTGTTTTAACAAGCTTAAGGCTGAAAAGGATCGGTTGCAAGAGCAAATATTGTGCAAAAATGTAATGGAGAAATTGCAATCAGAGCGGCTAGAATTCAAAGCTTCCGAGAAAAAAGCGTTGGAAAATGAGAATAAATTGTTGGTCAACAATTTGGAGATTGAAGAAAAAAAATGTAGAACTGCAGATGAGCCTTGATGAAGTTGTCCGTAAAGCTCGAAGTTTGGAGAAGAAGCTCAAATATATGAAATCTACATTCTGGTGCATTGTTTGCTTTCTTGTTACTCTTTGTTTTTAAGTAAGGTTGGGTAGAATAGACTATGATGATGTTTTTAGACGACCGTCCATTTATTTTGTGTGTAATAACTAATATTTTGTAAACCTACTTTGTACTGTTTTGTATGATGGATTACTATGCATTGAACTTAACTTTATTGTGTTACCATATTTTGAATTTAAAATAATTTTGGTTAACATTATTGGTCACACTTGGCTGCAATTGACCATTGAGAGGTCATTAATTCATGGTCAAAAGTTTCATATTTGACACAACGTGCTATGACAACTCACGCCAGGTCTATAGCTAGGCGTAAGCTTTTTCTTTAAAGCCGAGTTGATTGGAGTAAAGGACTTCACGCCCATGTTTACTAGCATGCGTAAAAGACTTTTTATGACCATTCAAATGTCATTATCTGGTCAAAATATTCAGAACTGAAGTGACATGATATGACCACTCACTGCACGTCTGAACTGATTAGAAATCACTTACTTGCCGACCATGATTTCTAGCTTTTGCCATGTGCAACATTACTGATAACGAAGCATGATACATGCCTTTTTAAACGACCAACTTCACAACAATTAAATCCACACTAGCAAAAGGAAGTAAACCTCAAATATCTGCTAGTTGTACTAAAGTCCGATGGCTCCTGATTTTGGTGTAGTGCAGGCCGACTATCTGTACGACCTACATTGGACACTAAAGTTTGATGAGTTTCTAATCGACTATTTACTTGAAAATAAGCTATGTGGTATATTTGTTCCTTATGCAGATAATAGTGAGTCCATACTTTGTGCTACGAACGCAGTGAATGCGTGCTTTTCCAAGAGTTTCACGATAGAGTACATCGGTACCCGCGTTGGAGTTTTGGCCAAACGACATGATATCTTCACAGCGTTGAAAGACAAGGATGGTGTTCAATACGACGTCGAGCAGAACAAGTACCATGCTTCGGACAAAACTTGGTATCAGTTGTTTAATGTGAGTTTTCTCAATGATTTACATTTCCTTTCTTACACCAACGAACGATAGATGTACAAACTAATTTTATTTATTTATTTATTTTTTTTTTTTCACATAGTTGGATGATTTTGCCATTGTGTACATGACAAAAGGTGATCCACAACATAACAAAATTGTCGAGTTGTTTCACGTGGAGCCACCATACATATCTCCATTCGAGTGGTGTTATATTTCTGACAGCAACACCAAAGACAAAAAGCAGAAAAGTAAGAAAGGTGGCAAAGATGTTGAAGTTATAGATGTTGAGGACTACACTCCAAAGCGTGTGCCACCGAGTAGGTTAGTGCCCTACCCTGTTCGAACGGACATCCCTCATAAGAAACAACCACCGCGTCCGACCTTTTACATGGGTAGCAGTTCGAAGGCCCTTAAACCGAAACAATCCATACATATTCAAACCGGTTCAAATGATGGCTCCGTGAACCAGCCTAGAAACGACAACTCCTCTCACGGTGCACGTGAACCAGAAGAAAATTCTACATCCACTGCATGTTCCGCCACTCCTATGGATTACACGCATGATTGGCCATGGAATTAGCTTCGTCACTACATCCTCCCCTTCTATGTTTGTTCTTGTTTAAGTGGTGTCTCAGTATGTTAGTTGTGGTTGGTTGTTTGTTTAATTTTTATTTACTATTATGTTTGTTTTATGGTTACTTCATGTTTCTTTTGCATGTTCTGTAGTTGTTCCACCGCGTCTGTTTGTAGGATATATGCTTATAGCATCTTTAAGGCGTAGGCAGTTGTGTTTGCATTATGTATTAGGCAAGGTGTTATGTATTTGGTATGGTATTCTGTATGGATATGAAGGATATGGAGGCATAATCTACGTTTCTTGATTTATGTACCATTTATGAGTTACGTACCATGTTTAATTAATATACATGTTATGTAAGAATGAAACATATGTCATTATAGCCATATTATAGAAGTTACCAGTTAAAACACAAATAAACCATAAAAAATGTCTTACTAAACCTAGAATTATGCTAACACCCGCGTCTTACATAATTTCACACCAAATACCAATATTCATTGCCGAAAAGTGTTAAAATACATGCTACACAAATTTTTACCACTCTAAACCAAAGATACCTAAACGCAATCAATGTAAAGACCCACTCCGAATCCTCCACAACGACATTTTCTTCAAAGAATTGGCGCATATCACCATCTTTCAGCCTCCTCTTACCATGAGATTGATCATAACTGTTGAAGGCCGTCGCTACCCAATGGACATCTGCAAAATTCGAGGTCCAAATGTCTACGACCCAAGAATTAGTTTACATTTTGCAAATGGGTGGCAACGTTACGTTCAATCAGAGGATATACGTTAGGCGTACTACTTGTATTTTGAACGGGATGAATTCAGAACGTTCAATGTGAAGGTCTACACGGCTAATGATATCGAGAGGCCTCCACAGAACCGATTTAGCATCAAAAAAAAAAAAAAATCACGTTGAGCGTGCTCTTTTGGTAAGTGATTGCTTTCATGTTTTACAATTATACTTTTCGTCAACATTGTTGTTGCATAATTAATAAAATGTTATCTTATTTAATATTATTTTTAATTTTTTGTTGTTGTAAAGTCAATACCAATGCAATTTTGGAACACACATATTTGAAGTTTTTTCTTTTAGTTTTTCCCACGTTTTTTTTCCCTCTGTTTTTTCCAGCTTTTAAAGTTTTTTCTTTCGCATAACAAAATTGTCATTAGTTTTTTTCAGGTTATGAAGTTTAACTTACCATGGTGGGGTAGTCTGGCATGTCCATATATACGTAGAAACACCCCCATGGCGGGCTTTCGTTGTACATAGCCATAGTGAACCTGCAACAAGGGATATAACATAAAGAATAAATAAGTTGAAGAAGAACAATAACAAATTTCATTCAACGTGCAATGCAAAACAAGTACACCATTACAATGGAATACATCGTCACCATTCAAATAAAGAAAATAACAGTTCATACCGTTCACAAGTCCTAACAGTTCATACATGTCCCAAAAACCACAAACCCATTCAAAAATCCCAACAATTCAAAAAGAATAACAAGTTCCTCAGTCCCAATCAACGAACGATATAACATTCAACGTGCAATGCAAAACCAGTTAACCATTACATGGTCATCATTATAATAAACAAAATAGCAATTCATACATGTTCCAAAAACCACAAAATAAGTTACAAGCCCCAATAGAGAGTACATGTCTCAAAAACAACAAAAACCACAAAGCCACCCATAGCAGTTCATAAAAGTTCACAAGCCATAAAAGGACAACATAACAATACACAATAATTTTGACCGATCAGCACTACCCCTGACCATCTCGGATGACCCTCACCATGAGTGCCCTATCGTCCTGCCCCATGGTAAAAAAACATAGCAAGCTCCCTCGCATTGTTGCACAAACGCATGCATATAACCATTCGCTCCTCACGAGATAGAAAGTCGAAAGTACAAAGCGCATCTATTACTTCTGTCATATGAGCCCGTGTCGCTTGCTTGTTGCCCATTCTGGCAGCAATTTTAGCCAACCGGCCATCCGTGTTCAGCGAGAATGTTTCCATGACATCGATGAAACGGTCGTCAATCAAGTTAGAGGACCTTATTTTTTTTCCTCTCATCCTTCCCCCTCCCTTGGAGTTACTTTCAAACGCCGTTCCCGACGACTGACCGACATCATTGACCGGGCCACGTGTGGGCTGCGTGGTCTGCGATGGGATCTCATAGTACTCTTCTTATGGCGGGTCCTGCTGGACATCCCCAGCCGCGTCTGCGAAAGCCTGGGCATCACTACCACAGGCTCTGTCTTTCCCGAAGATGACCTCCCAATCATCAAAGTGGGGGAAAGGCTTGTTCCGTAGTCCCTTTGCATTAGGATCAACCTATGGGTCATGTGTTGGGGAGGAAAAAAATGTTAGGAAAATATGTAAACTATATGAAATATATACACGACTCAAGAGTTGGAATTATAAGCAAACCTTCATCAAAGATTGGTACTTCTCATCATCACAGGTGAAGCTTTTTGTAATATCATTCCAACCCGAACCTGATTTATTTGATTTTATATTGGCCAAACTCGCACAAGTTTTCTTCCAAACATGCATTTTGGAAGTTATGTGCAGGTCAGTACGAATTTCACATCCTGAAAGATATGTCTTCATCTTTTTTTCCAACTGAAATGCATAGCCCGTTCTGAAGTCATTTTCCGTTTTCTAACCCTCGGTGACAATATCTTTTAGAGCATTGATTAGGGCATTCTCTTCTGCTGATGTCCACACACGGCGTTTAGAGGTGGAGCCACCATATTTTTCGGTACCCGATGTAATTGATGATGCTTCCATGACAATTTTGCTATAGGTACAATAATGTTGTAGCAATATTTGTTATTATTTTTTATTTTGGAGAAATAGAGAATTTCCAAATTAAGGTATATAAAAAATGACGTCAAAGAAAATGATATAATACACAAGAAATATATAGGAAATACACAAAACACAACAATATTTAATGTCAATAATCACCATAACAACATATTCAATAACATTAAAATTGTATAATAAACAATAAAAGATAAATTAAGAACATTTGTCACCATTACTTAGCAACTAACAGAGTCTTATTGAATGAACACAAAAATAAGTTTGTTTACCTATTAGGGAACACCGCCCTGCCATTCAATGAACATTTGTTGGGCTAAGAGATCGCGCTTCTGTGTCCATTCGTGGCTGAATTCAACTTGATCTATGTAGTCGTCGTCAGATGTTGGGTTGGAAGGTATTGAGAATTCTGGAATCTCATTCTCGATGGGGTCTTCGGGCATTGTTGTACGTATAAAATTGTGAATAAGCGCGCACGCCATGATAATGCGATTTTGGGTCCTAATGGGGTAAAAAGAGTTACTCCTAAGAATTGCCAAACGCATTTTTAGAATGCCAAAAGCATGTTCAATCGCGTTTCTAGCTTTGGCATGCCGAATGTTGTAGAGTTCTCTGAAGTTTTGTGGAGTACTGGACCTTGTGCCCCATTCATCTAAGTGATATCTCACACCCCTATATGGCGATAGAAAGTCAAGACCACTAGTGTAAAAATTTATCAATGTGTATTTCTACTAAAATAAGTAAAATTACGATTCTCATAAATTTAGTGCAAGTAAGTGTTGGTTAGTGATCTAAACATTGATGGTAATCATCTTGATTAATAATATGATTTAAAAATATAGAGAAAAAATAAACATTTGAAAGTATATACTAAAAAACAAATTTGATATATGGACATTTATACTTTTATTTTTCTACTTTTAGATGGATATTTATTGTCACATTTTTTATACAAAGTAAAAGTAGATGATTTAATGTTTGAACATGACTTCATAATTTGATTTCATTTACGGGGAAGAAATAAATTAATATTGTTGAATGATATTGTGAAAGAAAGAAAGTGATAACAGAAAAAGTGAGGATGTCTCAACTATAAAGGAGAGAAAGACTGACAATATGATTTGGACTGTAAAAAGGAATATGACAATATATATTTATCATTCAATTATTTAATGAAATGTTTGTTATATATGACGCCTTTTATAGTGGTTCTGGTCCCAAATGATTGAATAGTATGAGCTTTAAATACATAGTTTGTTTAAATATTTTATTTTTAGTTGACATCATTTGTTTCATATAGACTTAAATTTGAGTTCATATAAAAATTTGTGATTAAAGTGATTGCCTACATTTTAATCTCTTTATTGATCCACAATTATGCAACTATAATTTTTTGCGAATAAAAATAACATAATGTGTAATTATTGTGATTTTTTTTATTATTATACACATGTTTTTTTTTCTTAAGATGATGATATGAATATATTATTGCTACTGGATCTTTGCAAACTACTATAATGCATCAACTACTTTTTTTATCATATATATATCACAAAAGCATTTTTTTTTTTTTTATCAAAATAAAATTTACATTATGCTTGAATTACGTGCAAAAATAAGTAATTTATTATTCACATGAACATTTGCGATTATTGTGCATATTTATAACTTTGCAATAGGTGATTCATCTTGCACGTAATTTTGATAACCATCGGACTTATTTTGCAAATAAATTAAATTAAAATTTATTATCCCAATTAAAAAAAAGTGAAAGGTATGTGCACCTAATTTGAAACTAAATGCATGCGATTCAAAATTGAGTTATTTTTTTTCCTGAAGTATTTACTTTTTATTTTTTATTTTAACTGGCTCATATTTGTACATGTCTATTTAAGTTATTCTATATCAGTTTATCTATACAACAACAACTTTAGTTATTCACAAAAGAAGAAGATTATGTTATCATCAAGACATTTTTAGGAAAAAGTTTCAAAGGAGTATCATTAATGTGACAAATACTACATTCATTGAAGATTACAAATGTTGTCAGAATCAGTTATATGTTATTTTTTCTGTAGTCATAGATTCCAATATATGTTATTTTTTTTCCGTAGTCACAGATACATGGTGTATGAGGATTATTATATATGATGATAATGGTAATAATAAATATATTCCATTCACTAATAATGTTCTATTTAGATAAACATTTTTAAATATGATGAATAGATTTTCGAGCATGCTTTTTATGATCTCTACACATGTATGATTTTTTTTTTGTTTATTTAAATTGTAATTTAATAATATCATTTTTTAACATCAGGCCGCTTTCTATTTAGATAAACATTTTAAAATATGATGAATAAATTTTCAAGCATATTTTTTATGATCTCTACACATGTATGATTTTTTTTTTTGTTTATTTAAATTGTAATTTAATAATATCTTTTTTTAACATCAGGCCGCGCAACAAGCAGGTAGCGTACCAGTTGTGATTAATGCAAAGTAGTAGAAAAACAAAAAGAGTTTTATTAATTATTTTGCTAACAATTATATAATATCAATAATGCTCCCTACTCACGGGAGACAGATATTAATACATGCACACATTGATTTGTCACTCTTAACAATTAACAGGATAAAGGTGACATTTCATAAAATTGATTAGTCACCTAACAATTAATATAATACGGGTACCGTCGAAAGGGAAAAAAAAAAAAAAAAAGTCACGACAGTGATGAGGGGCACGAGAGTAATTTGGTGGAATCTCGGTTCAGGCAAGTGTTGTGTCACCGACAGGTACAATTATCCTGGTTGAAACAACACAGCACACAACCTACATCTTATTACTGTCCTCTTCACAGTGTGCTAACTAACAAGGAATCCACACTACACATTTCTTCTTTCTGAGAGATGGCCGATTGATTGATGCCAAGAATCGATATATGCTTCCCTACTCTCACATTTCACTTATTATAGAGTGTATCTAACTTGTGGTCATATAATCAACAAGGATCTGTTATCCTACTCGTGATACCGAGCAAAATGGAGGCAACTGGAGGGATGGTAGCTGGATCCCACAAAAGAAACGAGCTTGTTAGGATTCGCCATGACTCTGATAGTGGGGTATGCCTTTTTTCTCTATTCTTGTAATTGTGCATTTCGGTTCAAGTTCTTAAATTTCCTCTTTTTTTTTTTTTTTTTTTTTTTTTTTTTTTTTTTTTTTTTTTTTTTTTTTTTTTTCTTCTCATTGTTATTTTTTGGGTTGGATCTGATTGCTGATAGCGTGAAGTGATTTTGACTCATAAAGTTTGGATCTTGAATCTTGATGATACAATGTGGAAATTGGGCGGTCTCAGTTAGTCTTATCGAAGTTTGTTTGCAGAATTTTGTTGTTTGCATGAAATGGTGTGGTTAATGTGTTCATTGATCGAGTTGTTTAATATTTATTTGTTAATTTGGTTTTCAGTTTTGAGGAGTTGATCAGCTGAAAGTGTAAATCATCAGCTGGATTTGATGTCAGATTTGCTTATTGATTCGAAAAAAAAAAAACACTGACTGAATTAGATGAGATTGAGATCATACTGAAAATCCGACATGGTGAATATTTGTTATATTAGTTCTTTGACCAAATTTGGATAATTTTCATTCAATCTATTTCCGCATGACTAGGCAAGAGAACATACTCTGTTGGCTAATTTGCTGCTGGTTAACTGAAAGATCTGTTGATTTTTTTATTTAGTTTTGTTGAATTTTTCTGTCAGTTGGTTTGATTCATATTCTACATGATGCAGCCAAAGCCCCTGAAGAATTTGAATGGGAAAATATGCCAGATATGTGGAGATACTGTTGGAGAGACTTCGATGGGTGACATATTTGTTGCTTGCAATGAATGCGCCTTTCCAGTTTGCCGTTCTTGTTATGAATACGAGCGCAAAGATGGAAGTCAGTCATGCCCCCAGTGTAAAACTAGGTACAAGAGACACAAAGGTTAGTCATCTTGACTTTATTTTCACTAGATTTTTCTCATAAATATGAGGATAGAGATACTATGATCGAGCATTTGACGTTGAATGTATCTACAAAAATGTCAACTATTTTGAAAGGAAAATTTCTAACCTTGATCCTTTTTACAAGCTACACACCCCTCAGTAGAGGATAGTTTGAAGTAATTACAAACCACAACCCCCTTAGGAGGTAATTGTAGCTTACTGTTCCTGCATCTTTTAGGGAGTCCAAGAGTGGACGGTGATGATGATGAGGATGATATTGATGACCTGGAGAACGAGTTTAGTTATTCTCAGGGAAAAAGCAAGTCTCGATCTCAATGGCATGGGGATGATATTGAGCTTTCTGCATCTTCTAGACATGATTCACAACAGCCCATCCCTCTTCTTACCAATGGGCAACCAGTAAGTCAGCAAATCCAATTCTATTTATTCACAAAATTATCACAAGGTATTCCAAAGATGCACTTATGATATCCCATATGTTAACTTACATATATTTCTATTCTTGCCCATAATTAATAGGTTTCTTGTGAGATGCCTCCTTCTATACCGGACACTCATTCTGTCCGTAGTACATCAGGGCCATTGGGCCCTGGTGACCGTGTTCATTCACTTCCTTATGTTGATCCTCGGCAGCCTGGTAGATGCTTATGAGTATAATGAATTTCATCAGCTAACATGTCGTTTATCCTCTTTGTATGAAAACAGCTGATTGCGTAATTAATTTCTGCAGTTCCTGTTAGAATTGTTGACCCTTCCAAAGATTTGAATGCTTATGGACTTGGGAATGTCGACTGGAAAGAGAGGGTTGAAGGTTGGAAACTGAAACAAGAGAAAAATACTGTGCAGATGTCCAACAGATACAGTGAAGGGAAAGGAGGGGACATTGAAGGCACCGGGTCAAATGGAGAAGAATTACAAATGTAATCTCTTTTTTTGCTCAAATATGTAAATATAAATATGTATACCATTTGTATCATGTCGTTTCTTTCACGGCTTGTGAATAATGCTAACAGTTTGTATTTGACAGGGCTGATGATGCTCGTCAACCTATGAGTCGTGTTGTGCCCATTTCTTCTTCCCATCTTACCCCTTATCGTGTCGTGATCATTCTTCGTTTGATCATCTTGGGATTTTTCTTGCAATACCGCTGCACTCATCCCGTGAAAGATGCTTACCCTCTGTGGCTTACATCTGTTATTTGTGAGATTTGGTTTGCTTTGTCGTGGCTTCTCGACCAGTTTCCCAGATGGTACCCTGTTAACCGCGAGACGTATCTTGAAAGACTCGCATTGAGGTCAGTGGATTTTATTCATCTCCTGGAGTTAATGAAAAAAGGTGTCTGCAAAAGCTTCTGCATTTAGAAGCAATGTAGTTTTTAATACATCATAGGAGACTGGTGGTAGGAGAGTCTAAATGAAACTGCAAGGTACAGGGCTTGAACTCTGTATCAATTAGTGCAGGCAACACCCTTATAAAGGGTGGATGAAAGGGTGCCACTTGAGCTACAAGCTCATGGTTTTAGAAGTGACCATCTACTATTGAAACTTGGACAATTCATATGACCCCATAACCTTTGCGAGTCATTTTTTGTTTCTGAACTAACTTCTATCTCTTATATGTTATAGATATGATAGAGAGGGTGAGCCATCTCAGTTAGCACCGGTCGATGTGTTTGTGAGTACAGTGGACCCCATGAAGGAGCCTCCTCTTGTCACCGCAAACACTGTGTTGTCCATTCTTTCTGTGGATTACCCTGTGGACAAAGTCTCTTGTTATGTATCGGATGATGGTTCGGCAATGCTGACCTTTGAGGCCATGTCTGAAACTGCAGAATTTGCCAGGAAGTGGGTTCCCTTTTGCAAGAAGCACAATATTGAGCCGAGGGCCCCTGAGTTCTATTTTGCTCAGAAAATAGATTACCTGAAGGACAAGATTCAGCCTTCCTTTGTGAAAGAGCGAAGAGCGATGAAGGTTGCATGCCAAATTATTGGTGTTAATCTTTAATTTCACAGTGTTAGTTTTCATTTTTCATACGGGAAAGTATGATTATCCTTATGTTTCCAGAGCCCCATGAGCTTCTTATTAACAGAAGAAGACTCCAGTTATATTTTTGTTTATTTTGTTTCCAAATTTATTTCTAGTTAGAGAAGGACACAAAAGAAACTTATTGTGTAACTTTGTTTCCTAACTTCTCCCCAACCCCCTTCTGCAGAGAGAATATGAAGAATTTAAGGTAAGAATCAATGCTCTTGTTGCGAAGGCTCAAAAAATGCCTGAAGAAGGATGGACGATGCAAGATGGTACTCCTTGGCCTGGAAATAATACTCGGGACCATCCAGGAATGATTCAGGTAGGTGTTTTAGAATTCATAATAATCTCTCTCTTAATTCCTTTCCCAATTCTTTAATATGCCTCACTATAAACAGGTCTTTCTGGGGCACAGTGGTGGCCTTGACACTGATGGAAATGAGTTACCCCGACTGGTTTATGTTTCTCGTGAAAAGCGTCCTGGATTCCAACATCACAAGAAAGCGGGTGCTATGAATGCTTTGGTACGAAATTGATGATCCAATGGCTATGACCATCTTTAATTTCTACGCGAACATAATTAATAGCAAAAATAAAAAAAAAAAATGGTATATTAACTTGCAACAAATGAGGAAAGTTGTAATTCTGTTATTATATGCTTTATCATTATCAACTAGAATTTTTCTTCTTCAGAGGTTAATGACGACCATTGAAATATAAGCTAAATTGTTTTACTCTATTAGGTAAGCTAAATCTTCATGTAAAGCATTTCAAAGTGTGAGTCGGGCCTTAAATCATACAAAGGGCTTGAACATAGCATTTCGAGATTCACCGCATATTTCACCAGTATTTTATCATTTTCTATATAGACATCGATGATTTTTTTTATCATGTAATGTACTCCCTTTTGTGCTTCAGATTCGAGTCTCCGCTGTCCTCACCAATGGAGCATATCTTTTGAATGTCGATTGTGACCACTACTTCAACAACAGCAAAGCTCTTAAAGAAGCCATGTGCTTTATGATGGATCCTGTTCTTGGGAAAAAGACTTGCTACGTGCAGTTCCCACAGCGATTTGATGGCATCGATTTACATGATAGATACGCTAACCGCAATATTGTCTTCTTTGATGTAGGCGCCTCTATGGTTTACACCTCTAAAATATAGCTATTTCAATGAACTACCCTAACATTTAGCCTTTTTATGAAAATCTCCACTTATTTTCTAAAAGATTACTGGCTTTTATATTTGTAATTCTAGAAAATAACTGTTCTTTTGATTAGACCAGGTAGTTTTTGAATTAACCCCAAATAATAGGTAAAAGTATACTTTTTTATGTGGTTGTAAATTACTAATGCTGAATATTACTCCCTCCAGATGAATTTGAAAGGGTTAGATGGCCTTCAGGGCCCAGTTTATGTGGGAACTGGGTGTTGCTTTAATAGGCAAGCCCTGTATGGTTACGATCCTGTCCTGACAGAAGAAGATTTGCAGCCAAACATTATTGTCAAAAGTTGCTGTGGTCCGAGGAAGAAGGGGAGACATGGTAATAAGAAGTATGTTGATAAGAAGCGAGCAGTGAAAAGAACCGAGTCGACCATTCCTATCTTTAACATGGAGGACATGGAAGAGGGTGTAGAAGGTACACTTTTCACAAATGAAAAATTAAAATATAAATAAATAATAAAAAACTGTCTATTAGCCTACTTAATCCTCAGCTAAGATATTTGATATTATGGTGACTCACATCAATCGCCTTGTTCGTCTTTCTCAAGGATATGATGATGAAAAGTCACTACTTATGTCGCAAAAGAGCTTGGAAAAGCGCTTTGGACAGTCTCCAGTGTTCATTGCTGCCACTTTCATGGAAATGGGAGGCATTCCACCATCCACAAATCCCGGATCTCTTTTGAAAGAAGCAATCCATGTCATCAGCTGTGGATACGAGGATAAGACTGAGTGGGGCAAAGAGGTACATATTGTTCTTAGTTTAATCTTTTTAATGTTTCTCAAGCTTCAGATGATTATACCTTTTCTTGAATTCACAGAGATCTTATTTTGCCTTTTTTTTTTTTTTTTTTTTTTTTTTTTTTTTTTTTTTTTTTTTTTTTTTTTTTATATGTTTAAGATTGGTTGGATCTACGGTTCTGTGACGGAAGATATTTTAACGGGGTTCAAGATGCATGCACGAGGATGGATCTCGATCTACTGCATGCCTCCTCGCCCGGCATTCAAGGGGTCGGCTCCTATCAATCTTTCGGATCGTTTGAACCAGGTGCTTAGGTGGGCCCTGGGTTCCATTGAAATTCTACTGAGCAGGCATTGTCCCATATGGTACGGCTACCAAGGCAAACTTCAGCTCCTCGAGAGACTCGCGTATATAAACACCATTGTTTACCCACTCACCTCCATTCCCTTGCTCGCCTATTGCATTCTCCCTGCTATCTGTCTTCTCACCAATAAATTCATCATTCCCGAGGTAACCAAATTCAAACATTTCTTACACAGTTAGGTTAATTATAAAAAGGTGAATTAGAAAAACTTTGACACATTTTTAATCGGCGGGCAGATTAGCAACTACGCGAGCATGTGGTTCATCCTGCTGTTTGTGTCCATATTTGCGACGGGCATCCTCGAGATGCGGTGGAGTGGGGTTAGTGTGGAGGACTGGTGGCGTAACGAGCAGTTCTGGGTCATCGGTGGCACCTCGGCCCACCTTTTCGCTGTTTTCCAGGGCCTTCTGAAAGTGTTGGCCGGGATCGACACCAACTTCACCGTGACATCCAAAGCATCGGATGACGATGGGGATTTTGCTGAGCTGTATGTCTTCAAGTGGACGTCACTCTTGATTCCCCCGACCACAGTGCTCATCCTCAACATGGTGGGGATTGTGGCTGGGGTCTCGTACGCCATCAACAGCGGTTACCAGTCATGGGGCCCGCTCTTCGGGAAGCTCTTCTTTGCGATATGGGTGATTGTCCACCTGTACCCCTTCCTCAAGGGACTGCTCGGGAGGCAGAACCGCACACCCACGATTGTGATCGTGTGGTCCATCCTGCTAGCCTCCATCTTCTCCCTGTTGTGGGTGCGCATAGACCCCTTCACATCCGAGGCCACGAGGAGGGCTGCGCAGGGCCAGTGTGGGGTCAACTGCTAGATAAATAAGACATATATA
>CACSLK010020742.1:10797596-10818177 GCA_902706635.1 Striga hermonthica | reverse complement strand
AGAAGAAAATACTGACTGGAATATGTATTATGTGAATGATATCGAAGGACTCTTGTGGTGTCACAACTCATAAACTCTTGTGTATTGAAATGGGTTGTTTATAATTTTTCTCAGTCATGATATTTAAAAATTTGATCTTTGGAGAGTTGGTTATAAAGTTGTCATTTTATTCTCAGTTCATCAATTCCGGAAACTTATGAATTCTTGAAATACTTGACGAATACAAAGCACTTTATCTTAATTAAGATAAGTCTTTAGAAATTCTGAACACCACCCGGGCCGTGAGAGCATCTCTAATGGAACATTGTCTATTTTGTGTTGAATAACATGAAAAAAGAAAATTAAAAAAATGTGTCTCCAATGGTAAGCACTAATTGTGGTATAAATTATGATGTGTAAAATTGTAATTGGTTGAAAAAAAAGATAAATTAAATAAATAATATAATATATTGTAGAAGTTGTTTAAAATGACTTCTATATCTAGAAGTCTTTCTAGACATTTACCATACCACATTTGATTATTTGTGCCATGTGACAATAGAAAAGAAGAATAGAAGAGCCATTGGAGATGCTCTGAGCTGCGATAGATTTTGTTCTATCGGTAGGGTCTCCAAGCATCCAACGAAGAATTATTTGACTATGTTTGTGTTCTTTCACTTAAAATTCAGTAATTGAGAAAATGAACTAAACCCAAAACCAAAAGTTCGAATTTGGATTTAAATATATAATAATACTAGTTGGCGCTCAAATCCAGCACAATGTTTCGGGCTTTATGTCAAGATGAGATTTTTTCGGTGTATACTCGACACTAGTTGTTGAAGTTATGACATAATAATGTATAAAAGAGCCGCAGAACAGAACTGCCTCGCTCTTCTTGAGCTCTGCAACTCTTTCTCCACACTAACTCAGATCCAAGCAATAATTCTCAAGCTCGGCCACCAAAACAATCCATTAATCCTGTCGAAATTCACCTCCATTTCCTCCGGCATCGACGCTATCGACTATTCTCGTTCTTTCATTTTTTCCCCAGAATCAGAGCCCCATTACAATGATACCTTCCTCTTCAACACCGTTATTGAAGCGTATGCCCGGACAACTCATTCGAAGCCTACTGCTTTACTTTTTTATAGAAAAATGCTCAGTTATGGGGTGTCACCCAATAACTACACCTACCCTTTTGTCCTCAAGGCGTGTGCTGGCATTCGGGACTTTATTCTGGGCAAAACAGTCCATGTGCCGGTCTTGAAACTCGGTTTTTGTGCCAACACGCATGTCACCAACGCCATGATTCACATGTACTCTAGTTGCGAAAATGGGTTTGAATCTGCAGAGAAGGTATTTGATGAAATGCCTGAAAAAAACTCTGTTTCTTGGAGCACAATGATCGGTGGGTGCGTGAGATGGGGAAAATCAAGTCAAGCAATCGGGCTGTTTAGGCGAATGCAGATGATCGGGCTGAAGCCGGACGTTGTCACTATGGTTATGTTGCTATCCGCATGTGCTGATTCGGGAGCCCTTGAGCTCGGAAGATGGATCGAGTCTTACATCAAGAAGGAGAAGTTTGAGATGAGAACAGAGTTATGCAATGCTCTTATAGACATGTATGCCAAATGCGGTGATCTCGACTGCGCTCTCGGTCTATTTACGAAAATGCCCACGAGCCAAAGGACGGTTGTTTCTTGGACTTCCGTCATTTTTGGGATGGCCGCGCACGGTCATGCCTTGGAGGCCGTGTCCCTTTTTGAGGAGATGAAACGGGCCCTTGTGGGCCCGGATGACGTCACATTCATAGGTCTGCTCACGGCTTGCAGACATGCCGGTTTGGTCGAGGAGGGGAAAAGGTACTTCCACTCAATGGTGGATGAGTATGGGATCGGGCCCAGAATGGAGCATTACGGGTGCATGGTGGATCTATTGGGCCGGGCCGGGCTTGTGAGGGAGGCATTGGAGTTTGTGGAGAGAATGCCGGTGGCGCCGAGCCCCGTGATATGGCGGACTTTGGTGTCAGCTTGCCGAGCGCAGGATAAGTTGAGTCTTGGGGAGAAAATAACGAAGGATCTTATCGAGAAGGAGCCCATGCAGGATGCGAATTATGTTCTGCTCTCGAGCATTTATGCGAAAATGGCAGATTGGGGAAAGAAGGACAAGGTTAGAGGTGCAATGGCGAATAGGGGGGTTCGGAAGGTTTCTGGAAGTGCGGTGATTGAGCTTGGTGGAGAGATTAAGGACATATTATGAAAAGTACCCTCTAGTTAGCTTAATAAAATGGTTTATGTTTGTATTGGATTTGTACCCCTGAAAAGTGAAATGATTGTAGTTGGATTTGTACCCCTGAAAAACTTCTGCAACAACTCTTATTTCTTTTCCTCTTGTTTTGTAACAACTCCGAGAGGCGAGGGGTAGTGCAATCACCCGTTTGGATGTATGCATCAAAGCACTTTATCTTATACAGTTCCGGATACATGGCTCCACTCTCTGTTAGCTTTTTTTTCGGCACTACTAGAAACTTTAAGAGAATGATGTAACATTGCAAAAAATGCATTAAAAAAAAAAAAACATATAGTGTAAGAATGTGAGGACCGAATCGCAAATCATCAATATTCAATCGACTAAAACTACGTAAGCTACGTTGCCAATTTACTAACCTCTTCTGGCAGTGGCATGTTCACAGTAAATTTGAAAAAAGTTCATGAAAACCCCTTTGAAGGAAAAGCAAGTGCAAATATTATAGGCAGTGCTACAAAGTGAGCAAATTCTCCAGAGGTTCAATCTAATTATACGTAGAAGAAAATAAAAGAACTCACTCGTCTTTCGAATAAGCAGAACTTGGTGGAGCTATGTAATCAGGTAATGCTTCAAGGAATTTTGTCGAAAAATTGAATCTTGTAGTGATTAGAATAAACCGATAGTTGTTCTTATGATTCTACCAGGACTCAAGGACCCATTCGTAGAACTGAGGCCTTTTCTTTTGCTAAATCATTGCATCATCCCAAAGATTTCTGCAATGTAAACAACTTGGGCATTAACCTTCTGCCAAGTGTAACAAATGAACAAATTATGCCAATAATAATGTAGCACACATCACCAGTTCACCACCATTACAGGACAGTCAAACACCTAAGGTACATCACACCTTTTCATTTTCAGATTCCTAAATCCCTAATATAACAAATGGAAAAGATTATTACAAGCAAAAAGTTGTGGATCTTAGATCTGTCCCAACTAAAAACATAATAGTAATAGGTGAGCAGAAATCATCCAGCCAATACGCATCAACTTGGATATTTCAAAGGCTAAAGCCATCACTCCATGAAAATAAAGAAAGCAAGAAAAGGTCTTCAATAACAGAACAATTGTAATGTGTAATTTCATAACTGCAAATGTAATGAATAGACCAGAAATTGAAAAGCCTAAAACACTATAAGACTACTGTTCACTGGTGATACATAAACCATTAACATGAAGAAGAAATCTTCATCTCTAAGGTCACCAACAACCAAGCAATGCAAGCTAACCAATCAGCTTCATCACAAAACATCCACAGGAAAACATCAAAGCAAACCTGCAACACAAGTTTCTTCTTCACATTTATTCCAACTGACACTATATTTCTTCTTCTAATTTTGTGTTTTCTGCAAGAAATTCCCCAATTAGGCCTGTGACTCTCCCTTCTTCTCATTCCCATCTCTATTCCCCTCGCCCAACAGCTTCCCTTCCTCTTCTTCCTCTGCCATTTGTGCCTTTTTCTGTGCCTCATTCGCCTTCAGAGCCTGCAATTTCGAGTGGTTATAATACCCCACTCCCAAAAACGCCAACCCGTATCCAAACAAATTCAGGGGCGTCACGGTGTCCTTAATCACGGACCAAGAGAAAGCAATCAACAGCCAATCTTTCACTACGCCAGCTACATTCATGGTCAAAGCCGAAGTCTTTCCAACCAACAAGAACACAGCCAAATTCAAGGCAAAGGCGCACAATGAATTAGTCCCAAAAATCACAAAATCGAAATGAAATCCTGAAAAATGCTGCTTCAAAACTGGATACTCCACCAACAGCCATGGAACGGAAAGAAAGGCTAAACAGCTAGGGGCGACATAGTAAAGAGAGGTGATGGGGTTTAAGTTAATCCCTTTTGAGGTCAACAAGATCTGAATCAACACCAGCCTTGTCGCCTCGAAGACAACAGCGCCAAGCTGCAGAAAGACCCCCCAAGAATCGTACTTGGCCTCTCCATAAGCAGCGATGGCGACCCCAAAAGAAATAGCGAGCATGTTGGACATAGTGCTGCCTTTGTAGCTGTCCTTTTTGAAGAGGATCCCGATGGAATAAACGGCGACGGGCATGAGGGCTTTGAGCATCTGGATAAAGGAGACGGAGAGGTAGATGTAGGCGGAGTTGGAGAGCCAGAGGGACATGGAGTAGAGGGCGCCGATGGGGAGGACGGAGGTGAGGTAGACGCGGCGGGTGAGAGCGGCGGGCTCGACGAGCTTGAAGATGCGGACCGCGGCGAAGGCGAGGGAGGAGCAGAAGGCCATGTGGATCATGGTGAGTGAGATGGGGAAAGGCCAGTTGTAAAGCTTGCGGTCGAGGATGTACTTGTTGTAGACGATGACGGCGAAGGAGAGGAAGATCCAGATGGAGACGTAGGTGTAGGAAAGGATGATGTTCTTCACAACCCCGTCGGAGAGCGCTCCGCCTTTCCCCATTGGTGGCTGCGGGTGTGTACGGCGATCTGAGGTATGCGAACGACGTCGTAATTGGAGAAGATTGGATTTTGATGAACTGGGAGAGGGAGATTCTCGCTTTCTCTCAATCCTCACTATATATTATTCCCAAATTCCCTATATATTATTCCCGAATGCGCTGAGCCTACATGGCTGCTTCGGGTGCTTCAGAATCTTACTTGGCAAAAAATCGTACTTCGTAATTAGGTTTGGACAAATAATATTAATATATTAATAATTAATAATTTAGGTTTGGACATTCCACAAATATTATTTAACTAACTTGAGTATTTTAATATCACTTTTACTAATATAACCCTTTATTTCTTTGTTATTTTACATACTGAGGCACTAAGTGACTAATATTGACTTTTGATTTGTTTCTATTGAATTATAAATGTTCCTCTTTATATATTATTCCCGAATGCGCTGAGTGTAACACCCCGCTTTTCGTACATTGAATTTCTAGAATAATTTTTCTTTTTATAAGACATTTGAAAATTTTACTTGGAACTCAGGGTGCTACTCACTTTGAAAAGCTTTTCATACATGATCTCTTCATAAACATTAAAACTTTTCATGAACATAAACATTTCGTACATGAACATTCATTACGTTGCCTTGAGAACTTACACTTTAACTTGACTTTGCATGAACCATGACTTATTTCATAAATAAACTTTGCATAGCGGAAGCTTTTAAAACATAAGTATCATAAACATAAAAACATGCGACCACCCTCGCCATCGCTCCTTTGCCAGCTCGCCAAAAACCTGGGTGTGGAAAACAAATGGGGTGAGCATTTCCACTTACTCCGTGAGAGATCCCTCTACATTATCATCCTAATCAACTATAAAGCATGAAATCATTTTCGTATACTCCACATAATCATGAGCTCCCGACGAGTGGTGACCCACAAGTCGAAAGACTTTCTTGCTTCTACAACACTATTAGACAACTAAACACTAGAGCCTTTGCATGCAGGTGATTACATTCTTGTCACACTCCCACCCCTCATCAAACTCCTTATACCACTTTATGGTGGTGGAAGAACAATGCCTCTTGCAGATGGCACGACCAAATAGGCTTGACGAGAGTACCCTTCAATAGGTTGAAGGAAGATAGCCTTTCACTAGGCTCCGTACAGTCTTATCGACGGGGACAACCGTTCGAAGAGTGCACCAACGAAGGTTACACATAATCACTTACACCCTCTAACCCTAGCACTTAGCTACCCTCTAGAGTTATAGTCCGTGAACCTTGGTACTGCAACAAACGACTTGCTCGAATGTTGGAACATTAATAAACATGGGTATTATGCAAGCTACTTAACTTCATTCATAGCATAGATAATTAAAGAGGATTAATAAAGTAGAATTTCCCCCACCTTTTCAGTAGAATGCTCGGCTTAGACTTGAACTTGAAAGAAATCTCGAGGGCTCGAATCCTCGTAAAACTACATTCATTGGGGTCATGTCTTAGTTTCTTAACATGGAACTTATTCTTATACTTATACTTATACTTATAATCATACATAAGCTTTAGAAAAAACTTTGCTCGCTTGGCTTCGCCTGGCTTGCATTCTTTTGAAAACATTCTTACTTAAAGCATTTGGACAATCGAACTCTTAGCTTGCTTGCTTACGGATACTATTCTAATCATCTAAGGTTCATCATGATCTCACTCAATGCTTTACAGCTCATACATGTCACATAAGCATGCTTTATAAACATAAGACTCACTTAAGCAATTACACTTAATTCCTTGACAAAACTTAACACGGGCTGCATTTTTAAAACGAGCATATCTTTCAACATACAAGTCGCATTAACATGATTCAAGTCTCATATTGCTCCTAAGACATGGTACTACAACTTTCATTTAGCACTCAAAAGCAAATAAAGTCATATTTATGGTCCAAAACCAGCAAACATTCAAAACTAAAATACTCTCCAGAACTTTAAAATAAACTCATGCGCGGTTTTACGAAAACGAGTATCATTCACTACTCGAACCATATTTTTACTTGATTCCAGAACCACATGAAAGATAACACATAGAAGTACAATTTCAATGAAGACTTCAGGTTCATTTGAGCACATTATCACATCATAAATACACAAAACATTTAAACCTAACTGCAGTCGAATTAAAGAAAAACTGCTCGCGCAGTCAATTTTGTAAAAATCATAACTTATTCGTTTTAAGTCGAAATTGCACGATTCCAAAGCTCACGTAAACACAACTGAACGAACTACACATAATATGTAGAACTCGAAAACCGAATAACATTATCACAGGCCTAAACTGCTCCCGAACAGTCAGCACGAAAACAACAATTACACATGAAATCATACCAATTATCCGAACCTCATATCATCTCGAAAGCAACATATAATCGATGATTATAGGCACGTTTATCACACAATAAGACACGATTATGAACACATAACTTGACAACAATTAACCCTATTCACATATCATTAAAATAATTCTTTCGGAAGCCCGTCAAGGCTCCGACCAATTCCAACTCAACAATAACTTAACAATTATTTACTCGGACCTTAAGCAAGCATACGAGATTCGATTATCAAGTCTTAACACATTAATAATTCTTACGTAACTTAATCGAATTCAAATTAACAGTCCAAGAAGGTAAGCAATAGGGTTTTTACCGCTCGAGAAAAAGGATGACGATAAGCGTTCGAATGAAAGCTCGGTGGACTTGGCCGTGTACGTGAAGGGCTGTCCGTGGCTGAGGTACGATGGCTGCTCGACGAAGGTGGTGGCTTCGAAATGTGGCTGTTTGCTCACGGCAATAGAGGCTTGCTGCGTGGTGGCTACGGCTTGCGTCGGGGCTCGCCGGCTACGGTTGACGCTCCGACGGAACTCGACGGAGCTCAACGGCTACGATGGGTACTCCGACGGAACTCCTCGGGTCCCGACAGTGTTTCTTCGTGGAGGGCTGCTCGCTGGAAGGAGGAGGGCTGGGGTCTGCTCGTTCACGGTGGAGGATGGCCTGCTTGCTGCTTGACGACGGCGACCTGTTGCTTGCCCGACGGAAATCGAGGTGTCGCCGGAAGCCTTGGCTCGCCGGACGATGGACAGGCTGCTCGTATGGGGTCTGCTGGTTGGTGCGGGATGATCGAACAGCGACTGGAGCTCCTCGCTGGTTGCTTGAGAGCAAGAGAATTTCGTTCTCTTCTCTGTGATGGTGATGACGAGAAGATGATGGTGAAAGATGGTGGGGATTGCGCGATGAAGAAGGTGCGGACGAGGGAAAGAGGAGTTCTCTTATGTCTGCGCTTAGGGTCTGTGGGAGGGAGAATATGGCCTTGTTTGGCGATCAGCGGATAGCGGATTGTATTAGCGGATAGCGGATAGCAGATTATATTAGCTGATTTGACCAGCGAATTGCATTAGCGGTTTTTAAATAAGTGTTTGGTAAATAGCTGAAAGCTTATAGCTGTTTGACATTGCAAATTACCAATAAGGACATTTTTATTATTTAGGGTGTATTCTTTTAATAATAATTGTTGGGTGTGCAAACCCAATCCCACATCGAAAAATTAAAGGTTTCAAGTCCAATATATAAGCTTAGTGGGCTACTCCCTCTATTGCCAATTGGTTTTAGAGTGGAACCCCATTTGGGCTTGTATGTTGGGCTTGATGGAGAACTGAGTTTTGAATTGTTGATCCTAACAATTGGTATCAGAGCCACGGTTGGTAGCCCAGTTACGATGTGGATGACGTGGCATGTTCCCCGTGGAGCCGGAAGGGCCGGTAGATCCGTGTGCCTTGTGTCGAAAGTCTTCCTGGCAAAAAGGGTGTGGTCAGGCGGCGGGTTCCGTGGATGATAACGGCGGTACAAGATGGTCGGATCGTATGAATTTCGTTTAAGGGGAGGTCCAATGTGGTCTTGTGTTTGAGGGGAGGTTTGTTGGGTGTGCAAACCCAATCCCACATCGAAAAATTAAAGGTTTCAAGTCCGATATATAAGCTTAGTGGGCTACTCCCTCTATTGCCAATTGGTTTTAGAGTGGAACCCCATTTGGGCTTGTATGTTGGGCTTGATGGAGAACTGAGTTTTGAATTGTTGATCCTAACAATAATATATTAAAACATTTAAGATTCTTTAGTTGGTAATTTATAAATATATTATTATTTTTTTTAAATTTACTAACACTTGATTAAGAAGTTATAAATTTTACATTTTTCTAGATAAATTAATCATATAGATGACATATTATTATTTATTAGCACCATAAACCAATGTAAATTGTAAAATAAATAATACAAATTAAAAAGTTTCAAATTAAAATAGTAGATTGTGAATCCTCTATCCCAAAAATCTCCTCTAATGAGCTTTTTCTAAATTAGAGTTTTGGGCCGAAAAAGCTTATCAAATAAGCTATTTACCAAACAAGCTTAATAGCGGATTTGACGGGTCAAACCTCTCAATTGAGTCCAATCCGCTAATTTATCTTCAATCCGCTATCTTCCAAACGGGGCCTATATTTAATGTGGGATTGGTACCGTATACCACTAGAGTTCTTGCACAATAGAACTAGGTATCTGATAACAATTAGGATTCCTGTTGCTTGGATGAGGGATGAAAATATCGTAAGTCTTGAGTTTTTTATTTGGCTTGGGAAAATTGGACGGTTATTTGAGCTCAATTTATTATCTTAATATTTATTATCTTCATTAATAAATTAAAATTAAAATTGTATTAATTAAATTAAGCCATTTCATAATTAAAATTATATTAACATTATTGCATTTAATACTTAGGAAAATTAAATAGATGAGGACATCTAAATAATTCTCTTTTAATCATTAACTTGATAATTAAATAAGTGTGGACACTCACTTAATCATCACATAAAAATCGAGCTTACAATAAAAATAAAAAATAACTTTATAAATCATTAAATTAAACATAAATAATATCCATGAAAATAATATTTAAGCATAAAATGAATGACATGAGTTTGGGGTGTTACACTGAGCCTACGTGGCTGATTCTGGTGCTTCGAAATCCTACTTGGCAAAGAATCATGCTTCGTAATTAGGTTTGGACAACTAATATTAATATATTAATAATTAATAATTTAGGTTTGGACATTCCATAAATATTATTTAACTAACTTATGTATTTTAATATCACTTTTACTAATATAACCCTTTATTTCTTTGTTATTTTACATACTGAGGCACTAAGTGACTAATATACCACTGACTTTTGATTTGTTTCCTTCAATTGACTATTGAATTATAAATGTATTTTAAAAGTTGATAATTTTTGTATTTCTTATCGGTTTTACATATATAATATATCAAATTAATCATCTTTTGATGAACTTCGATTTGACATCCATATTGTATATATGAAATAAATAAATTATATTTATCTTTATATAAATAAAAAATAATAATATTTATTAAAATTCATTAGAAAAATAAAATTATTTCTCAATTGTATATTTATGTTTAATGTAGTTATATGTTGTAAGTTTAGAAAATTATTATAATATAACACATGTAAGTTGCACAAATAAAAAGTGTCAAACTAAATATATAATAATATATATTTTTATAAAAGATATTTAAATCTTCAACTAATTTTTCTCATTAATTTTAGATTTTAAGAAAAAATTAGCTAGCACCCGTGTAATACACGGGTGTTGTACTAGTTTGTTTTAAACTTTACCGAGGAAGGATGTGGCCTTCACCTGTCCTTTCTGTTTCTATTTTACGAACAAGCTTGCATGTTTAATAAATAAATAGAAAATATTATGTAGAAATATATATATTCAAGCGTAAATATTGTTTACAAGGATGTGTTCAATAGTATATAAGTTACGTTTTGTTTATTCCAATACATGTATTTTGCGTTATTCCAATCATTCAAATCTAAATGTTTACCTTAATAAAACTAGCTCGTAAATTATCGCACTAGTTTGGAAAATAACAAGAGTTCAGTTGGGTGTTATTAAATCTCATCTTATCTTTGTTAACGGGAATCCATAAATT
This sequence comes from Striga hermonthica, assembly GCA_902706635.1. Classification (NCBI taxonomy): domain Eukaryota; kingdom Viridiplantae; phylum Streptophyta; class Magnoliopsida; order Lamiales; family Orobanchaceae; genus Striga; species Striga hermonthica. The sequence goes on along the minus strand of CACSLK010020742.1, from coordinate 10,807,417 downwards.
AAAAATTATGTAGATAATTTGTTAATATAACAATTAATTTTCAAGTTGATGATTTTCACAAGCGATCTTCGTTGGGTAATAATTTCAACAAGCAAGCTTACCACCAAGTTGAAAATTATGAGTATGTAGTAGAGTTGTCGTCTTGTTATCTCATTTATTAACTTGTGATATTGAAATCAATTGGGGTAACGCAGTAATAGATTGTGTTTATACGTTTTGTAATAGATTGTGTTTATACGTTTTGTAAGGTCTGCTGGGTTTGGATCACCATTAATTAATCTATATCTATATCTATATAAAAAGATTGTTGAAAAAATTATTTGTGGAAAGTTGTAAAAAACTGGTCAAACCCAATGACTTTCCTCTTTTGGAAATGCAGTTTAAAATTTGAGATTTGCACTATATATACGAGATTTATCTATTAAGGAATATGATTTGGAAATTTTAATTCAGTTATGGTGGGCACTGTTAATTCGCTGAAAATCCGGTTCAAAGATCAACTCTTGCATTAGGTGTGCAATTCACTTTTGTAATTGATTTTAAAATCTGATTTGGAATTTGAAAATTATTCATAGCGTTGTGTATATGTAGAGTTAACTATTTTATTAGATATATTTGTTTTTATAAAGACTACTCAGAATCCATGCGCATATATACCTGTATTTTGTAAACATTAAAAAACTATTGCGATAGGATTTAACGAAAAAAAAATTAATATTTCGTGTAAAAACACATATTAATGCAATATGATAATTTTATAAAAAATGTGTAAAAAATAAGACAACATACTGACTATTATATAACGCATTTTCACTTCATATAAATTTAAATCTAAATACCTATTTCATATTATTAAAATTAATATTAATTAATTAAATATCAAATAACAAAAATAAAATTGATATATTTTCTGTTTTCTCTGTTTAATTGATATATGTGTTTGGTGAGAAGTCTCTTTTTACTACTGTTTGATGTTCCTTTATATAAATGTGTTTGGTGAGAATGCAACATGTGCCTAACCCCAATAATTCACGCATTATCTTTCATCTATTTAAAGGGAATGCCGAGTTCATTGTAAGGCATTCAATCCCTCATCTCTTCTATCTCTTATGTAATAAGCTTTCCATATCAAATAAAATTTTCATTTCTGAAACACTTTAAATATCAAAAGTCTTTTTTACAGACCAAAGGCATCACGCCTAAACAAAATTCATTTATAAACTAAAAGCCATTAAGGCTTAAAATCTCTTGGAACTTCCTGGAGGCCTGAATAAACTCGACGGAGTAAATCCCAAGGTGTGGGTAGTAAAGTGTCTAGAGTTTGGCTTGGAATTAAGAGAAGAAAACTGAAAGCAGGAAGCTGTGATGGACCCAGTTCAAAATCAAAAGTACAACCAACAAGATTAAGATGACGAAGGAGTTTTATCTCATCAAGGTAATGAATTCAGAAAATTTTGAAAAAATTCTCAATAATATTGAAAATAGCATGAAATCACCTATTTCTTTAGATAAATTAACTGAGATAAGAAGATTAGAATATAATTTATTGTGTTCTATAAAATCTGATATCTCTGAAAAACTCCAACTCTTAAAGAAAGGAATTAAAAAACAAACTATTAGAAATAATAGTTATAGAAGTAGAGACAATTTTTATAATGATATCCATCCTTGATTATTAGAAAAAGAAAAAGACTTACAAAAAATAATTCAAGATTTTGAAAATTTTAAATTATAAATAAGCTAACTAGTGCTTGAAATTAGCTCAAATAAAAAGATGCTTAAAACTAGCCCCTCAAATAAAATGGTATCAGAGCATGGTAACAGGCGAAAATACTAAACTAAAAATGCCAGGAATAGACTGGTTAAATACCTTCTTAGCTAGAAGAAAAACCACAGAAAAAATAGTTAATGAAATGGAAAATAGGATAATTATTTCTGGAAGAGAAAATATTGAATTACAGTGGTATAAAGAACAAATTAAAAATCTAAATATAGGAATACAAATTCTAGAGAATAATGATAGAACTAATTCAAGAATAGAAGAAGAATTCTTTGCACAATGTTTAGATCCTTGGAGGTACAAAGAATAAATAAATGAAAAATAATCAATTAGATTATTTCTCAAAACAAGAAACGTCAGGATACTTCGTAGAAGCCCTGATAGATGCTAAAAAACTTGGAAAAGTTGAACACGATTTAAATAAAGAACACAATTTTTCAAAAGAAAAAGTGTTTAAAAGGATTAATAACTTATTCCTAAGAAAAAATGAAATATTCTTTGGTATTATTGCTGGAGAAGAAGCAATTGATACAAACCAAACACAAGGAAATGTAGTCATACATGTAATTTGTAAAGAAAAAATTTATAAAAATTTAAAGATGATAAAATCTGAAGTTAGAAATAAAATAGCATATCTACATGTATCAACAATACAATGATATTAAAAAGCACGTTTAGCTTAGGGATAGATTCACATATGCTAATCAGACTAGAAGATAATAAAATGATAAATAAGTCCGATGCACTTGTTGCAGAAGGACAAGGAAACTTGAAATATGGAAAAATCAAGTTTAATCTTAATTATCAAGTAGGAATGTCATTGTTAGACAATAATCTTGATGAATCCATCACTCTGTGTTGGAAAATGTTGAGAAATAAGTTAATGAAAAAGGGAAACCACCCTTTTTCAGTAATCTGGAGAATAAATTATGCATTAACCAATAGTCATCATGTTTGTCATTTAAACCTCATGATAAAATTGAAATTGACGAGTTGTTCTCACCCATATTACATTTGGAAGCTCCTTTTAAAAGAAATTTTCAAATACAAAGAACTGAGTCTATGACTAGACCCAGTATAGATTATATTATTCCCAAAAGAAATTGTTATCATCCGACTCGGCAAGACGCTGTTAAGAGGTTTTGAGCATCTTATTAAGCGCAATTAACAGTTAAACCGACATGAATCATAACCACACCGATCTACACCACAGAACCGGTCTGAACCGCCAAAGACCGAAGTGACCGACGATTACCGAGATCAACACCCACCGAGGACAACATGAACCGAGGTCGTCACCTCCTTAAGCAGGTGACAAGGCATCTACGAGAAGCTCTCCTACACCACAAGATCTGTCATCATTTACGTGGGGCCCCCTGCCTCGAACCGCCCATAAAAAGCCACTTTATTCAAAAAGTAGTACGCGAATCCCGATGCCTCAACCCAAAACTACTATAAATAGCGGACCTATGACAATTGTAAAGCTCTCTCTCGATTTTGAGATATGTTACCGAACTGTAAACCCTTTATTACGTAACACGAAAAAGCCCATCACGGCTCTTCACCTCGGTTCACCTCGGACCGGGGCCATTGTTGATTTACTCTTACATGCTTTACGTTCAAAACACTCCAAATTAATTCCTTAATCATAGATTATATCGTTGTTAACAATCACATAACAACAGAAATAATAAAGAAGAAAAAGCTAGTTCTTCAAAAAACGATACTACTGAAGTAGTCATAAAACCTAGCAACAAAATATATAAAATTGAATAAAAAGTCCAAGAAATCTATATATATATAAAGAATTACCATTTTTAAAAAATGGCAAGTCAAATTTTGGTCAAATACAGACAACATTAATTACATGTTATTAATAGAAAGTTTTTTTTTTTTTAACTTTCAAACGGCCCTCATTAATATTAGCCTAAAAAAGTGTTGTTTGTTATTTTTTATGGATAAGATTGGGTTGTTAGTTTTAAACTTTCACAAAATCAACAAAAAATTTTTTAAAGGAAAATCATGTATCACAGTTGTAGTTTTTTATTTTTATTTTTTTTTAAAGAAAGCAAGAATTGAATAAAATATCTATGCACCGACTTCTTTTAGTCCAAGTAAAGGATGAGCGGGTCTTAATGCTGTTAAGCTTCCTGGTGGGAATCCCGAGCTTCCTTACCGGGTGTTCTTTATTAGGTTTCTTAACAGATGAATGCCCCACAATCCCAGTGGATAGCTAAGTGAGGATCTTCTATTCGTACTCCAACCATCGCTCCTAGGACTCCTCATTGGATTCCCGGTTACTCTCGCTACGATTCGCCCAAGAAAAGGAGTTAGGAATCAGACTTGGTCCAGGCTTAAACTACTGATTGATGGTTCATCAGTACTTCTTTTTGAATAGCTTTAGTCGAGTGGCTATCACTCCTTGAGGAAGGAACTGCTTTGGCCTTTATCCCTGGGCTTTGGCCGGTGCTCCATGTGCACACTGGACCTACTGAAAGACTGGATACTGGAGGAGGTATTTCGAGTTCTCCTTCCATGTTGGTTGAGGGTATTCGCCGTTTGAAAAAAGAGATGTCTAGTAGCGGGCGCCTATATCATAACATAGCTGTTACTGTGCTTTCTGGTTTAAGAAGCCAGCTACACACCTTGCTTTTAGTTGCAAGTTTCTTTGGTTTGGGAAAACAAGGGCTTAGCTCGGCTTAACCTCATCAACCATGTGCGATGGTCAATGGTCTTTCGGTAATGTGGACCATGGGCTGTCCTATGAGAAGTCAATCTATACAAGGTAGCGGTAAGCTCTATTGCCGCCTTACTCCTCGGTACGTACGGTGGGTGCTAGCACGGGAAATACAAACTTGAATTCTCAAGAAAGAACAACACCCATCTCCATCAGCCGCTAATGGCTCTGCCTTGGCCGTGATCCGTCCGACTCTCCCCCAATCAGCTTCCGTTAGTTCCGGAGATGATAACTCATTTGGGCCGTGGATGCTTGTGAAACGGCAAAATAGACGTCAATTACATCGAACCTGGATTTAAGGATCAACATGTTAGCAATAATAAAGGAGATCACAATAGATTTGCATCCCTTGGTGGCGATATAGAATGGGAAAAAGGGAAGGAAATCCCAGAAGATATTGATACGGAACGGATTGTAGAGATGGGGGGGACTGATGTCAACTCTAGTAAACAAGGAGAGGACGCTAAGGTCGGGGAAAAACGTGGAAAGCAAGAAGGAGAAAAGGAAGGGTAAGGGAGCTGTAAAAGATAAGGGGGATGAGGTAATCCCAGCTAATGGGCCTTTCGAAGCAGCAAGAAAACAGATGCGCTAACGCGTCTGATGTTGCAGTAGGCATTGGCTTTCTACATAGGAGGAAGAGGATCTGGTGGCGGAGATGGGGGAAGAGGCGTGAGTACACCATGCTTCTGAAGCTTTTTCAAGGCGCGACTGAGAAAGCCCAATACTAATATGGACTTGCTTCTACGTTCTTGAAAGCCCATAGGTCAATGGAAGGTTCAGCAGGTTAGAAAGAATCTGTTCCATGGCGGTTTTCTTCCACTAGTGCCCGTTCCGTCAATTCTCAAATTTGGATCCAAATCTGATTGGGCCTAGAAAACTCAGTGGAAAGATCGGTCCTTCACTGGTTCCGGGTTTGGTCTACTTCGGAGAGAAGAGTTCGAATTCCAACTTGCATTCTCTGCCGGAGGGATGGGAAGACTCCTTCTGTGCGAACCGATCAAAAGGCATTTGGTGGAGGATGTTTTCCAAGATAATGTTGCTTATGTTGTTAATAATGGACTCTGTTTGCTTATGACGGGGAATCAATGCCTAAACGCTGTTGACTGGAATCATGGGATCCTACCTGGCATGGAAGGCTATCAGATATTATCATATTTCTTCTTTATAACTACCTTAAATAAATAATATGCTTATAAAAGGGTTGTGAGGAAGTGATGATTAGGGATCGAGAGAAAAAAATATTGTTTGTTGGCTTTTTAGCTTGGGAGGGATTATTTCCCAAGGAGAACTCCATGTTCTTGGAGAACCTCGTGTTCTTTTTTCTTTTGTTTTTAATTAATAATATTTAGTTTCTTTTACAATGGCCCTTTACTCTTATCAATTGGTCCGACCAGCCACTACGAATGATGCATATTGAATCTCGCGTTGAAGCCTATGAGGAGGGTCAAGAGGTGCTTGGGTGCCGACTCACTAATGTCGAGGACGCAATCACCAAACTTACAGAGTTGGTCATACGATTTTTATCAACCACGCACAAAAATCTAGTCTAAATTTGCATATATATGAGTCTTGTGAACGATAAATCTCTCGTGTGCGTTGAAGGAGATGCTGAAGCATTAAAATTTGAAATAAGTCAATGGATGGTTGTATAATTATTTTTGGGATAAGGAATGTTACACATATAAAGGAAATTCTTTCAGAAGCTAACACCTTACCTTTTGATTTTATGTTGCATTCTTTCATGGCCTCAATAGTGGTTGTTCTCAGAGCGCTCTTTGTTAGGTTATTGATTATAACTATCGTGTCACAATACGATAGTCATTGTTATGTCATTTTTCATATTTATTTATATAATTTTTGGAACTTGGTTGATGTTTCACTCTGCTGATGATTATCATTGATTGTGGTCGATCTATCTTATGATACTGGTTATTAAGTTCAATAACATTTGAATTTACAATGTATATGCATTGTTTGAATACTTTGTGTAATGGAAAATATTACTTTTATTTATCTAAAATTCTTGCCCATACCAAGTTTTGAAGAATAGAGTTCAACTTTTTCTTAAGCAACATTTACTCATTTTTTTAGTTGATTTTCCTGTTTATAACAACTATCAACATTCTCTGAACATTCTCTGGTACTTTTTTCATTTATAAAAGTTGATGCCATCTTTATTTGATATTTTCTTTGTTGTATTTGCAGGGTACTTAATCGGGGAAGAAGATTTCTTTGCCAATAAAAACGTTCTAAAGAATAATGACGTGCCACCATGGTTGAAAAACTACCGGCACAAACTTCATTAGTGTCTTCTCTACCCATTTTGTCGCCGCACGGAGTGAATTCGATATGTACTTCTTCAACTACAACGTCGGTGCCTTCTACTTCTATTTCCAGTCGTTCAGACATCGGGACCTCCAAGTAAATCATGTCGATTATTGATTTATAGTTGTATTATTATCATTATTTTTTTTGGGTGGTGCGATTTGTACATGGTTATTTTTGTTAGTTAGAATTGGTTTGGCGTTTTTGATTAGTATAGTATAAGACCGTCATCTTACCAATAGAGAAGAATTCAGATATTTTAGCTAGCTGTATTTGGAGAATAATTTTTCCAAGAGAAAAAGGAATTTGTATAGGTTATGGGTAATTGAAAGATAATTGAGGCATATTTTGGATGTTGAAAAGATCAATCTTTATTGTTTTTAGGTAAAAAAAAAATGTTTAAGCATAACACGTTTGTAGTTTCTATCAATTGGATCAATTAGAGGTGGTGGTATATTCTTTTCATTTTTATTTTTTGCAACTTATATAAACATTGCATACATATATTCATAAGCTTGATTTTTGTCTGGTGCATAAGTTGAACATGTTTTGATCAATCTTATTATTTTTTATGCACAAGAAATGATGATGTCGCAGCCAAAAAATAAAAAAAAGAAAAAAACAGAAGAGTATTGATGACGAATTATTTGTATTTCATAATGCGCTGAAAATTTTTAATACATTATGAATATCATGGGAAATCCTATGAGCTAGAGATTTTGCTTTTCTATTAACTTATTATTAATATTTTTAGTTTTATTTAATAAAAATAACGTTACATCTTGTAGAAGATTTCAAAATATATGTTGGCCAATAAATTAAAACTCATCAAAACACAATATGTAAAACATTTAGCATGGGCCGGTCGTGCTGTGCACGACCGATAGCCTCCTAGTTTAAAATAAGATTTAGATATTTATTTAAAATATAGAAAAAATAGAAAAAAATACGTTAAAGTTGTCCCACCTTAATCATTAAACTCCGCAACAGAAATGTGACTAAGAGAGTATAACTGAAAATGCTTTTCTGTTATTGAATAAAAACAGGCGACTCCACTCTACTTGCCTCGACGGAATTCATTGATCCTGAGCTACATAACTCAACGACAACGTGAAAAACGTTCTCCGCGGCTCTGATCTCCGCGCCTACAGACAGGTAACAATCTACTTATTCTGCCAATGAATTTCGTTCTGGATCTGAAATGTCGATATATAATTCGTTGATTGTTATGAATGTAAGCATTATTAACTGTTTAAATCGAGTTTAATTGCTCAATTTATTCTTGGATCTTTTCACACGGTGCTTCTATTTTAATGTGGATCCGTGGGAGATGTCCATCTGTGGACGCGCCATGTTTGTGTTGACGTATAATAGATCTCCATGACCTGAGTAATATTTTTTCTATGGTACCTTTTGATGTTCATATTCATTTTGTCACCATTGAATGTGTGATCATGAACTGGTATCAATTTAGGTTCTGATGGATTTTGTATCTCGGAGGTTGGCCTATTGAGTTGTGTTTCTTTCATTGTATTTGTTGTTTATGTTTGACTTCCAATGTACTTTTATAGAGGGGTATTCTTAGCTTGACATGATTGCCTATCATCATTTGGGCTTTTGATGGCTAAGTGTGTCACTCGAAACTTGTGCATTTGATTATCATAGGACATACTCATGGTGCGAACCAATGCTGTCATTTAACTCAATTTGCTTAGATCTTATTTTTTATGTTGCGAACCAATGCTGTCATCACATTGGAATGATTAAGACATGACGGAGTCATCAATTTAGTCATCTCTTCGTAGGGAAATGCTACGGTCCCATAACAGAATCATTCCATCGAGGTTTATAACTGTTAGATCATCATTTAATCGTCGGGGATAGTTGATCTAACGGTTACAAACCTCGACGGAATTTTTCTGTAACGGGATCGTAGCATCTCCCCTCTTTGTATATTATATGCTGGTAACATAGGTTTATTACTATATGTAAGACAGACCATAAAACAAACAACATGGGTTATTTGCAATTGCAGCCCATTATGCTAAGCGGATAGGCCAAATAACTCTACTACTGTATTTGTGTTGGGCTCTGAATTAAATTAAACTAAAGACACTTCTTGCCCTTCGTAATTAATTTTGACATTAATTGATGCCTTTATAATTTAGTCAAAACTGTTTAAATTGATTTCCATTGTTATGCCAAAAAGCGTTATTTTGTTTTTATTTTTGTTCTTTTATTCTAATTTAACTGACAAATCATTGTCTCCTCTTCATCGCAGATCTAATTACCCATTTTATTTTTTTTTACTAACAAATCCCCATCTTCCAAAAAAATTTCTCCAGGTTCACATCCCAAAATTTTCCCCCAAATCCAACCTCAGCGTCCGCTAAAGCTTCTAGTCAGGCAGATTGGATTGTTAGTACATCAACTTATTAATTTTCTACGATTAATTGCTTCTTTCTACGTCCGCCCAGATCAATTGAAGAGCTTCTCGCCGTAATTCTTTTCAGATTTTTCCTCGTTTGGTCGGCGACGGTCGCCCCATTCAAACCAGAGCCCCATATCAAATTTCCCTTTTTCTTTTTGTAAAATTTAATTCTGGTTATGCTGATCGGCGCTCTATCTGCAGAGTCGAATTTTCCCTCTCTAGATTTCGATCCGTCGTAACAATCAATTCATTACTTAATCTCCTTCCATTCCAATGCCCATGGCCATGGATCAAGTCGAGCTTTCCACCGACCAGGTATGCATACGTTACCCATACGGCTGCTATGTAGTATGCGTAGATTTGCTCGTTCGCGCAAACTATTACTTTCCTCACTTTCACATTCTGATGCCAGTATGTTTAACAAATCAATCATTTTGGTTTTCCGCTGATCTTGTAAAAGGAAATTTGTCGCTTGTTCAAGAATAAAATTATGTTATGTTGGCCTATTGGGTATTGTTTGATTCGTTAAAGTTACGTTTTTTTTTTTT
>CACSLK010020742.1:10786449-10797573 GCA_902706635.1 Striga hermonthica | reverse complement strand
TTTTTTTTTTTTTTGTGTGTGTGTGATTGATTTTTTTCTTTATTGTTATGCTGATTTTTCCAAATATCCTTTTTTTTTTTGGCAAGGTTCTGAGGCGGGATATTCCATGGGAAACTTATATGACCACTAAGATGATCACGGGAACTGGGCTTCAGTTGTTGAGGCGCTATGATAAGAAACCTGATAATTACAAGGCTCAGTTGCTCGATGATGTATGCCTCTTGCATTAATATGTGTCTATTTTGTTAAAGCATTTAATTCATTGTCACTGAAAGGTGCTGATTGTTGTTAGTTTGTCCTTTAACTTGTATCGGTGTCAAAGGATTCGACTTTTTATCATATTAAGTTATTGAATTGTGAATGGCACGGAAGTTTTGTGAGACATCTGTAGTTATGAACTTACTGAATTTTACTATGATAGGGATTTTAAGTAAGCATTTGTTAAAATTTTATATCTCTTGACACCATGAGTTACAAGTCACTTGTGATATTGTTGAAGAAAAGCAACTATTTGTTCACGCAGAGGCATGACAATGATGATAGATAGGTAAATTAGATTAGCAGCATGTTAGGTGTGGTAATGCTTGCAAATTCCATATGGCAGGTGATAATCGTTGTAGCTTGTTTATTTGTTTTTATAGGACACAAAGACCAATCAAACAGAAAGTGGTAAAGGTTTCGATAATGACTGTTACTGTTGGCAACTTTATAATTTTTACAGGATGGTGCAGCTTACATCCGTGTTTTTGTTAGCATATTGCGTGACATATTCAAGGAAGAAACTGTAGAGTATGTTTTAGCTCTGATCGATGAATTGCTTTCAGGTAAGCGGACAAGTTGGATAGATTGTACTTAGCTTGTACTGTTTTAAGTTGCTGATCTCATTTTCTGCTTTTCCTTTCTCCATGCATGGCAGCTAATCCTAAAAGAGCAAGGCTATTTCATGATAGGTCTCTCTCCAGCGAGGATACATATGAGCCTTTCCTAAGGCAATGATCTAGCCTAATGTTGCATTTCATAGTTACTAATGTTCTAGTAGGGTTAGCAGCGGATAGGTTTTTAGTGCGTGCAACTTTTGATTCAAATACCTTGATTTCAAAGCACACTTGCGACTTTAAAAATAAAATGATAGTAACTTTTAAGTACTAAATATTTCTTAGCAGTTAGTGCTGCAATCTTGGTAGAGTTGTTATCCAATTTAATTGTAAAAATACTGATGAATTTTATATTTTATTGTTCTTGGTCGCTAGCATGAATGTAATATAGATGACTGATCACTCCCTTTTCAGGTTGCTTTGGAAAGGTAACTTGTTTATCCAAGAGAAGAGCTGCAAGATACTTTCTTTGATAGTAACGTGCGAATCACTCCCATTCCTTTGGAATATGACTAAATTTATTTGTTTGTCTAATTTTCTAAATCTTTTAATTGCAGTGGAGGGCCAAGATCTCATGATGGTGCCCATGCCAATGGGGCGTCAAAGTTGAAGAAGGATATCACCATGGTTGATGACGTTTTAAAGGCACTGGTTGACTGGCTGTGCTCACAGGTTTAGTTTTATTCTCTCTGTATCTTTTTAGTTTTGTTGAGGTTAGAGGAAAAGGAACGTCTTACAAAGGATTGTTCTTATTTATGCATGTGTTTGTAATGTGGACATAGATGTTTAACTTTATCAAACATAAGAAATGCTCATGCCAAAAGACTTAGAATTTACCCGCCTGTTAGATATAGACTAATAAAATATATGTACACATAAACCATTTTTCTATATGTTTATCAATTTTGCAGAGTCAATGGATTTGGATTCCACTTCTCCATATAGTGGCATTTTCTATTGCCTGTTATTAAATAGAGCAGAAGCCAAATGATGTGAGGTTAATTTTAGACAATATTACTGTATCAGGAGGCTGTTAGCTTTTGTTAAGGTCAGAGTCAGCAATAAGATATTGCGCATATTATATCTATATAAACTATATCATATTAATTTTTACAGCTGAGGAACCCATCTCATCCTAGTCGCGGTATTCCCACTGCTGTTAATTGCCTTTCAACTTTATTGAAGGAACCTGTGGTTCGATCTTCATTTGTTCAAGCAGACGGAGTGAAGTTGCTCATTTCTCTTATTTCTCCAGCATCCACTCAACAATCCATCCAGATAACCTCAGTTCATGATTACTAGGTGGAATAATATTTTGCTTAGTTCCGCAAATGCATGCATGAAATCTTTTTGGAGTTGATTATATAGTGCATGCCATAATCATATCCTATATTGATGTGAAGTTTCCATGACCTTCTTATTTGATTTCGTAGTGTTGGATAATTTGCCACTACAGCTTCTAACTTTCACTTTTTATCTGACCAAAGCTCTTGTATGAAACCTGCCTTTGTGTGTGGCTCCTCACATACTATGAGCCTGCAGTTGAGTATTTGGCCACTTCTAGATCCTTGCCGAGGTTGATAGAAGTTGTCAAGGGACCCACAAAGGAAAAGGTAGGGCTCTTCATATGTTTGAGATAAATTTTTATCACCTTTTTGGATTGCTACCCATTTATATTTTAGTTGTGGCGGCAGTTAACCCCTTAGTGTTGGCGATAATTCTGCCGTATCTTCAGTTTGCATATACAAATAATCCTCTGTGGAAAATTCCTTAGGTCAAATGTCTATCTTAGAATTACTTTCTATCAACTTATGTAGGTTGTCAGGGTAGTTATTTTAACTCTCAAGAATTTTCTGCACAAAGGCACATTTGGTGCCTAGATGGCAGACCTGGGACTGCCGCAGCTTGTTCAGAATCTAAAAGATCAGGCATGGAGTGATGAGGTGAGATAACATTTCTGTGTGGTGCTCGATATAGGTCCTATGTTTCTTGCTGAAAATATATAAATGTAACAGTAAGCCGAAAATCTCAATAGTGAAATTGTTATTTACATCTCTAAATACTACCAGGAGTACAGCCAAACAGATTTTATGGGAACTTTCTCATTTAGATGGGCCAGAAGGCACGTGTACATTACTTTTTCTCCAGTAAGCCATTTTAATGTGCCTCAGTTTCCATTTGGCAAATTGTGTAAGAATCATCTCATAGGTTTGCAACATCAATCTCTTGGAAAGAACAAAATTCTTAGCTAAGTTTACTTTACTATTCTCCCTAATTTTCCATTGTGGATTAAAGAATTAATGAAGAAGTATTTCCTCGATATATGTGCTTATTTGATATCCAAGTTATAGTGAAACTGTAGTGTAACCTTACTCAATTGCCTTAATATTAGCTTTATGTGATACTGGTTTTACTTTAGCCAATTTATGGGTAGTCTGTCATCTATGCTTGGACATGACCCGATTTTCTTCACTGATTTACTATGTATTTCTCTAAGTCATACATTTTCTTCCATCTTCACAGGATCTGCTGGAAGCTCTGAATCAATTGGAAGAAGGATTGAAAGACAACATTAAGCAGCTAAGTTCTTTTGACAAGTACAAGCAAGAAGTCCTCCTTGGACATCTTGATTGGTCTCCCATGTATAAAGATCCAATATTCTGGCGAGACAACATCGCTAATTTCGAGGAGCATGATTTTCAGGTACCATTTACATTCATTCATAATTATGTGGTTGTGATCTCTACTGCAAGAGAATTTCTGCCAAACTGCTGTCACTATACCAACTGCAATGTGAACTTGTATATCTTGTGCAATAATGAAAAGAGAGTTGGGCAAATTGCATTGCTTGGTGTCTGGGATATCATATTTGGGAGATTGCCCCTAGTGTAGGTGCCACTATTTGCTTATCTGAACTGTAACAAAAATTTTTGTTGGTTTATCGTTTTCAGTTTTCAAGAAGTCATTAATTTTTATACTATTCGTTTCCCTCTCTTCATGATTGGACTTCTCTCCAATGACCCAAACCAAATTGAACTGAAATCAACAATCATTTTCAATAAATCCAGTAGACTTATTTTTATTATAATCTTATCCATATCAACTTTTTTTCAGTCTAGTTTTCATTGTCCTCTCTACCCGGGGGAAAAAAAAAAATTGTAAATCTGTCCATGTGCTTAGAACTTCTTTTCTCATCCTTTAGCAAGAACTTAATTAATTTTTATTTTTGCTTTGCTGTAGATTATTAGGGTCCTCATCACAATTTTGGACACGTCCACCGACCCACGAACACTTGCTGTTGCCTGCTATGACCTCTCACAATTCATTCAGTACTATGCGGCCGGTCGTATCATTGTGACAGACCTCAAAGCCAAAGAAAGAGTGATGAAATTGATGAACCACGAGAATGTAGAGGTCACCAAAAATGCCTTGCTCTGCATTCAGAGGCTATTTCTGGGGGCAAAGTACGCCAGTTTTTTGCAGGCCTAAATGTTTTCTTCGTACAAGTCATTGAATTTTCCAGGGTGTCTATTTTGAGACGAAGCTTCTTCGGACCAAAAAGGGACATGGGGAGTTGTGTGTATAATTTATTCATTTGTGTTTGGGGCATTTGAAGTGTACCGACTGATGGTTTTGCCTCGGGTGTTCATGTCTGAACGAATTATCTTGTATTTACTCATACGCATGAAATAAGTTATGACAGTTTGTGTATGGTATCTGTGGGTCTGTAATAATCATGTCGACTTTTTCTGGACTAAAAGTTGGCTAAATATTCGTACTTGGTCCTGTGTGGAGTTTTTTATTCAATGCTAGATATTTCTTTCATGATGTGTGTAAGAAACTAGGATCATATCATTCATATATCATATTTTATAACAGCTAACAACTTTTAGATAGGGAAGCTGCTGTAAGGGGAGTTTGAATTACTAAACTGTAAAGTACAAGGGACCCAAATCTCCATCAACACACAAATTATTTTACCCCCAGTAACTGTACTGTTGTATTGTTATTGGGCTATGAATTAAATTAAACCCACTCCAATATACGACCTTGGTTGAATAATGAACCGATAATTGACCCGTGACATATCCAATTTCCTTTTTACCCATTCCACCACACGACCTTGGTTGAATAATGACCCGATAATTGACCCGTGAAATATCTAATTTCCTTTTTTTCTTTTTTGCATATTTTTAATTCTTGTTATGCTGATCGCGCTCTATCTCCAGAGTTGGATTTTCCCTCTCTAGATTTCGATCCGCCCATTGCCATGGATCAAGTCGAGCTTTCCACCAACCAGGTATGCATATGTTATCCAAACGTCTGCTACGTACTTGTACGTGTTGATTTACTCGTTCCCGCTAATAATTGTTGGCCTCACTTTCACATTCTGAAGCCAATATGCTTAACAAATTAATCGTTTATTTTGGCGATGATCTTGTAAAGGGAAATTTGTCACTTGTTCAAGAAGAAAATTATGTTATGTTGGTCTATTGGGTATTGTTTGATTCGTTAAAGTTTCCTTTTTTGTTTGTGTGTGCACGTGAAATTGATTTTTTTTCCTATTTGTTGTGATGATTTTTTTTTTTCTCAAATCTCCTTTTTTATTTGTTTTTGTAATTTGAGGAGGGATATTCCATGTGAAACTTATATGACCACTAAGCTAATCACGGGAATTGTGCTTCAGTTGTTGAGGCGCTATGATAAGAAACCTGATAATTACAAGGCTTAGTTGCTCGATGATGTATGCCTCTTGCACTAATATGTGTCTATTCTGTCAAAATATTTGATTCCAATTTTTATCATTGTAAGTTCTCAAATTGTATATGGCACAAAAGTCTTATGAGATTTTTCTAATTATGAACTTGATGAATTTTAATATAATAGGGATTTTAAGTAAACATTTGTTACAATTTTATATCATTTGGCACCATAAGTTACAAGTAACTTGTGATACTGTTGAAGAAAATCAGTTATTTGTGAACGCAGAGGCATGACTACGTGATAGATAGTAAAATTAGATTGTCAGAATGTTTGGTGTGGTAACGCTTGGAAATTCCACATGGCAGGTTATAGTCGTTGTAGGTTGTTTATTTGTTTTTATAGGACATAAAGACCAATTGAATAGAAAGTGGGGAAGGTTTTGATAATAACTATTACTGTTGATTGTGATGTAGAGCAACATACGAATGGGGAAGGAGATACTCTCTCGTGAAATAGAACGATCTATTTTCAATTCAATATTAATCTGTCCTTCCTCGTTCGCAACATCAGATAAATAAGAAAGAAAATAAGTACTGCCACACTACTGCTAAAATATTTATTTTCCTAACAAGATTATTCAATAATGGAAAGAAAAGAGTACTAATAATAATGATAAATAAGAAGACTAAACCCAGAGCCGATCATATTTATACGCGATGGAGTTCTCGTCTTCATCACCCTCTCTTGATTGAGTAGGATTTGCCCTCGAATCTGAACCGGCCTCGTCTTCCTTCGAATTGTCGCCCACAAACGGTACCAAGTGCTTGACGTTGAAAACGTCAGACGTACGAACATGAGATGGAAGACGCATACGATAAGCATTTGGGTTGATTTTCTCAACCACCTCAACTGGTCCAATCTTGCGGGCCGGAAACTTATTATACTCGTGGGCTGTAAACCTGTCCTTCGTCAAAACGGCCCAAACATGATCACCCACGTTGAACTCCACATGCCGACGGCGAAGATCTGATCGCTTCTTGTACGATGTCGTAGTAGCCTCCAACCGGGCTCGAGCCGTCTTGTGCATCACCTTTAGATCGACGATGAGGTCAGCAGCCCGACGATCAACCACATCCACAGCCGGCAACGCCAACAGATCGCACAGGCCATGGGGCCGAATTGTAAAAACAGTCTCAAATGGCGACAAACATGTGGCACGACTAACCGCCGAGTTATGCGCTAATTCGGCCTGCCTCATCCGTTGGCCCCAACTACGAAGATTATCGCCCACCAGAAAACAGAGGAGATTGCCCAATGACTGATTCGCCACCTCTGTCTGACCGTCTGTCTGCAGGTGGTACGCGCTACTAAAGTCCAGCGAGTGTCCACGACTACAAAGATAATAATAGTAGGCCAACCATGGACGATATAGCGACGCAAGTGTTCGGCAGGGACGACAACAGGTGGCGCGACGAGCGACAACAATGCCGGGATATGGCCTGGGAAGAGGAGAGAGATGGTGGCTTCCGCGGCGATATGACGAGACGTCGAGAACGCGCACCTCTGCGCGGGGATGCCGATTTAGATTCGGACGATGTTGAGTTGTTGCACCGGGTCTGGCGTGGTCGCGATGATGAATTTCAGCCACGAGCAGTGTATGTCGATCGTGGCTGCTTTGAGAGAGGGAGATAAGACTGACGTGATGGCAGACGCCCGATAGAAGGGGGCGATGAATCACGTTGGGAGCAGGGGTTTCGTGTAGAAATTCCAGAGTTTGCTGGGGGTGGACGGTTCAGAGTTTCTGGATTGGTGGGCTTCGGTTGAGGCTGTTTTCAAGTTCAAAGGATGCCGGAGGACAGACATGCTGCTTTGGTCGCCACGCTTTTTCGAGACAGGGCAACGTCTTGGTAGATGCAACTCACGAGCCTGCGGCATCGTCAAGGGAAACCAAAGTTGACTTCATGGATGAAGTTTCGAAAGTATGCAGAGCGTAAGTTCGTGCCTTACAATTATGACAGCCTTGTGTATAAGCATTTGCAGAATTTACGACAGGGGTCTCGAACGGTGGATGACTACACTAGAGAATTTTACCAGAGTTCCACATTAGGTTTAGGAGGGTGAATTTTATCAGAATTTACGACATTCTTGCTGATAAAGTCCTGTAATTCCTGATTCATCACTCTCATAAATGTGCTCGGAGCATTGGATAAACCAAATGGCATCACCATCCACTCGAAGAGCCCCTCTCGAATTTGAAATGTCGTCTTCCATTCGTCACCCGGTCAGATCCTAATCTGGTGATACCCGCTCCAAAGATCCAGCTTAGTGAAAATTATAATATATTCATTGCCGATGCCGAGTTCCATATCACCGCTTCTTATTCTTTCACGTACAGCTTTCTGGCGGAGCTGCGTGAGTCTATGTGGTGTTTATTGCTTGTGGGGGTCGACCTAGGTGAAGAGCGGACACCACTGGCTGCTATCGGCCCTCTCTTGTCCGAGTTCGCTTACGTGTTTCCGGAGGAGATTCCTTCGGGCTTACCACCACTTCGCGACATCCAGCATCACATCGATTTGGTTCCTGGGGCTTCTTTGCCGAATAAACCTCACTATCGGATGAGCTCGTCGAAACATGAGGAGCTGAGACGACAGGTGGAGGAACTTTTACAGAGTCGGGTGGTATTATTATTATTATTATTGTTGTTGTTGTTGTTGTTGTTGTTGTTGTTGTTGTTGTTGTTGTCGTCGTCGTTGTTGTTGTTATTATTATTATTATTATTATTATTATTATTATTATTATTATTATTATTATTATTATTATTATTATTATTATTATCGTAGAGAATAAGTTTAAAATTTAGTATTATTATAAAAGATCTTGTCTTGTTAGACAAGTTATGAATAGGGTTTAGGAGTCTTATTTAAAGAGCTCCTCGTCTAAAAGAGATAATTACAACATTTTTCAATATCTTCGCTTTAATAATGATCCATAAAAGAAATAATAATTTATTTAATTATAAAAAAAATGACCTTAAAAAAATAGTTATATTTCTTTTAAACACAAATTTTCACATTTGTCACACCATTTGATTGTTCAAAATTTAAATGTCTACAATATTAATTTACAAATTTTTAGTTTACAAAGACATAATATTATATCCTCTTTTTTGTTTTTTTTTTCGAAACGATAGATTTTATTCAACTAGAAAAATGTACAATCCGAGAGACTGTGAAGTCCCTAATGTTCATGGGGAACCACCTTGCATGGTGGCCCAGATAAATACAATGAATCCCAATACATCTAAGCATGCATGCAAGAAGCCTTAGACATATTAATAAATGAGAACTAATACAAAATATGCACTCCAAAGAGGGATGAAGTAAAAAATGAGGCCACTGAACTCCCAAGAGACCTAGCCTTCTGACTACATCTTTACTCCTTCCTCGGTGAAGTAGCTTGAGCAAATTCAACCCATTCTCTCCAAGCTGCTCTCCCAACTTCCTGCTCAGGCATTAATGTATTTTGAAAAATATAGAGATTTCTCATTTTCCAGAGCCACCATAAAATGTATGTGGACAACTGGAGTCTTTCTTCTGAGATTGGCCTTTTATCCACACCACAAGCATGCCACCACCAATTTCTGAAGTCTGTTTTTTTGTCCTCCAAGCCATCCCAATTGATCATTGACAGCTTCCACACTTTTTGAGCTCTGGTACAAGTAAGCAGGACATGTTCGATTGTTTCATTCTCTTCTCCACACAGTTGGCATATTGTATCTATCTGCATTCCTCTTCTTTTAAGTTCAGCATTCACTGGCAGTATCCCTGTATAGCATTTCCAGAGAAAATGCTTTATTTTGCTTTTGACTTTTAATTTCCAGCTTCTTCTTTTAGCTCTTTAGTTTAGAATTTTGGTTGAGCTGCTCTCGGCAATGTCCAGATCCCTCAGCTTGTTTTTGATTAAGTGAGAGTATGTTTAGGCTACAGAGAAGACTCCTTTCTTGTCATAAGCCCAACTCCACTTGTCATTCATGGTAGGGTTGAGTGTCTGGATGCTCATAATCTTGATTACTTCTTCTTGACTGAATAGATTATGCAGTTGGTCTTCATTCCACCCTCTACCATTTTCAGCAATAAGATTAGAGACCCAAATGAAGCTGCTTGTTGCATTATTTCTAGGAATAGGGAAGCCAGGTGTGTGCTCTGGAATCCAGGGTCTTGCCAGATTCTTGTTGATCTTCCATTTCTAATAATCACATTGAATGCATTCTTGTGCTTGCCAAGTACTCTCATCCAGGTTCTCCAAAGCCAAGAAGCAGTTGAAGGAGAATTGGCTTGAAGTATGGAGCCTGTTGGAAAATATCTTCCCTTGAGTATTCTGCTCATTAATAAATTTGGGTTAGTGGCCACTCTCCAAATTTGCTTCAATATGAGTGCCTCATTAAAGATGAGTATATCTTGGAATCCAAGGCCTCCATCCTGCTTTGGAGTTGTTATTAAATTCCAGCTCTTTCAATGAATGCTAGGTTGCTGGTTATCTCCTTTACTCCACCAAAAGGATGCACTTAATCTTTGGATTTCCTGACAAACACTTTTAGGTAGACAGAAGCAAGACATGGTAAAAATAGGCAAAGCTGTAACACCCCACTTTGATTTTAAAGAAATTACGGACTTTCCAAAAATCAGAAAATAATTTTTCGAGATCATTTTCGAAATCTAACGGGTGTTAAACAATATTTTTCATAACCCAAGTCTTATCTGGGCCCACGGAGATTCATTATCCGGTTTTCACAAGTTTTTCATTAACCCAAATCATATCACATAAAAAAATACTCAACATGAAATATTCAAACCTCATAAAAACCAAACATCATAAACAAGGGTCTATCAAGTATTCCCAACATCAAAACAAGTCATAAGTTTTTAATAAAATTTTTCACAAGCCTCAACATAAAAGGTTCAACGGAACCTCATTTATTCTAACGGAAGCGAAATATATAGGCATAATCAATAGATCGACCCACTCGTCTTTCCTCGTCAGCCGACACCTGCTTAACCTGCATCCGTGAAGAGCAGGTGGGGATGAGCACAAGATGAAAACGAGGTGCTCACCACTATGCACGTATAGCACAATAATGAATAATGTAAAGAAGGCATGGTCGCAGTATGAACATAAATCAATTACCTGCCACATCCCCATATCATATCACAATATATTACCCCTGTGTACACATCTTTCATTAGCCACGGAAAGGGGATTCATTACCCTAACAGTGGGGGTACGTGTCACGCTACGGACACGGCCTTTCATTAGGTCTTAAGGGACTTACCTCGAAAGGGTAACCATATTACATCGACGGGAACAACCGTACCGACGGCCGAATCGGCTCACGCCGATAGGCTACATGATTTACATGCATACTTAGATCATACCAACCCAACATTAAATAAAATATATACGGCATAACAAATTTTATAAGTAAACCCACTTGGTTTGAAGCAACAGATATCACGGAAAAATACGAGTAAGTTGAGAGCTCGGCTCG
>CACSLK010020742.1:10722616-10738911 GCA_902706635.1 Striga hermonthica | reverse complement strand
GACTTGTGTTGTTGAAATTATAGGCTGGAGAATTATTTGGCCTGCTGAATGTAGTCCGAAAACTTTTTAATTTGGAGTCACATAGTTGTTTGCTGGGAACTGTCAAATGATAGATCTGTTTTCAAGCCGGACACTGACGCATATTTCTGGTGCTTATGCTGCAGAGTGATAATTTCAGTTGCTTGAAACTGTCTAGGAGATAAAACCTTTCATTTAATATGGCACATGGTGGATTCATTCATTTTGTGC
This sequence comes from Striga hermonthica, assembly GCA_902706635.1. NCBI lineage: Eukaryota > Viridiplantae > Streptophyta > Magnoliopsida > Lamiales > Orobanchaceae > Striga > Striga hermonthica. The sequence goes on along the minus strand of CACSLK010020742.1, from coordinate 10,738,662 downwards.
GAAATATTAATTGATCCTCGATTGTTCTTATCTAGTTATGATGCCAGTAAAATATAGTTTAGTTGATTCCCAGCATGTAAGAATATATGCTGAGTTTTATCTAAAAATTTCAGTTTTATCTAAAAATTGGAGAAATGTGGGATAGCGAAAACACATACAGAAGTTTTTTATATTCTATCCTCGCTCCTTTCATTAACAGGAATGGTATGTTATTCCTCTAATATCTTGCTTGTACGGTTTTTTTTTTTTCAGATCTGCTTTAGAAGGTGGGTGTGGTTTCTTGGCGGCCAACTTGTATGCCAAAAGTGTATTTGGGGAGGATGCTTTGGTCAATATCAGCGTAGAAAAACAGGCAGATGGCAAACTTAATGGATATATCAGGATAAGGAGTAAGACTCAGGGCATTGCCCTCAGCTTGGGTGACAAGATTACCCTCAAGCAGAAAGGAGGGAGCTGATCATCTTTGTGGTATATGCATTATTTTATTCTAGTAACTCTCCTTTGTTTATTATACGTGCTCTCGGTTTTTATGGGGATTCATATACTTCGATTTTTTTTTTTTTTTTTTTTTTTAACACAGCTATGTTTATTCTTTTCAACCACCGGTGATAATATTATGTTTGGATGATTATAAAAATTGCCCCCGATCCCTGAGATGAAGCTTACATGCATGAAGTTTCAGTTTATTTCTTTAAGTTGCAAATAGCCCTTGATCCCTGAGATGCAATTTACTTGCTACCACACGAACCTTGTGAGGTTTGTATATGCTACAAATATTGATCATTTTTTTTTTTTTTTGGTTCCCCTTTTGGGTAAAAAAGCATATTAGGGAGGTAATTGGGTATTTTGTGTTTGAGCTAAAACCTCAGTGGGGTAGTATTTGTATTGTAGTTATTCATATTTCTGCAATCCTCTTTGGTAAGAAATATTTTAGGTCTTGATGGAGCCCTTGCAACACTTGTGTCTCTTGGTGCAGCCAGCATTGTCTTGATTCATATTAGTCATTTTTGTTTAATTTCAGTCTTGTGGTTTTGCAGGATTTGATGGCTTTTGTTCAGGCCAGGCTCAAAACTGGTCTGCGACTAAAGGGAGTTGTATCGAGAGCATAAAATATTGTCTTTGTTTTGGCACATCTTCTTTTCTGTTTTCATTTTGTGTTACTAAGAAAAAAATTGAAAGCTGAATTAATTATGGAGGTTTGGAAAAGATATACATTGACCATCATCATTAGGCTTTCAATCAAACTTCTGAAATAATTGTGAACTTGTTATTTTTTTGGTGGAATGATTGTAATAAAACATAGTGATATAATTACTGAGGGTTTTTATTAATTCAAGACGAAACGACTTTAACGGTTGTTGATTTGGCTGCCATGTAACATTTTTAAAAAAAAAAATAGTTTGTGTTTAAAGAGAACTACTGTTTCTATTGGGTTTCATCTCTAGTTTACTCCAACTTGTTTGGGAATAAAAGACTTTGTTGTTGTTGTTGTTGTTGTTGTTGTTGTGTTTAAAGAGAAAATCGAAATATAATATAATTTTTTATATTAGTACATTTAATATGAAGAAAAAAAAATGTCTATTTTTTTTATATAAATTGTAATATTTTAGTATTGAAAAACTATTGTTACCTCGAAATTAAAACATTTATTCGCCCACTATGTGAATTTAGTTGAAAATTTTATGCGGATATTCTTAATTCGTTGTTTTATTTGTAAAAAGTTGATTGACTAATTATTATTAAATTTTATATATAATTATAATATTTACTTATTTAGTAATACGAAAGATAACGATTTTTTTAATCTATTTATAGACTTCTTTCTTTGACTAAAGATAATTTATGACGATTTTTTAATCGATTTTTAGACTTTTTTCTTTGACTAAAGATATGAATTTACGAGTGTCTTCTCAATAAATGATAACGATTTTTTTAACGGAAATTTCCTAATAAATCCCCAATGTATAATACACTTTCCTTGTCAGTCCCTACTTTAAATTTCTTCCTCTGCGACTCTCTATAATATTCTTCTCTTTCCTTACAGCTATCCATATATAAACAACTATTATAATTAATGATTTATTTTAATTGATAAAGATATAAAATTGAGAAGAGCAGATTTGTATTCCGCAACCACCGCCTCCCTCTGCATCCACATACACCATCGTCCTCCTTCCAGAGAAGAGGAACAATTCCGGCCTGGCAGATCTGTAAATGTCCAAGTCTTTTATTTTGGCGACGAAACCCTCGTCCTCACCGAAGGAGGAGCTGGAGGAGACATTGGACGACAAAGCCGCCTCTTCTGGGAGAACGATTTCCGACGAGGTTGACGGGGATGAGGAGTACGAGAAGCAGGACGGACGAGTCGCGAACAGCACAAGCGGCGTCATGATTGCGATTACGGATTCCTCCGAGCTCGAGGAGGAGTACAAATTCCTAGGGTTTTGCAAAAACGACGACGGCGGCGGCATTCGGCAATCCCCTCTCCGAAGCACAATTTTTAGGGCTATGTTGGTTTTCTACAGCGGAGCCCATGAGGGAGCGGACAGTGGACTCGAGGTCCGAGTACAATGGCGGGTTCGGGCGGGCCGACCCGGTCTTCGAGCACCAGTTGAGGATGGCGGTCTTTAGGGCGAGATTAAGGATGACGGTGGAGAAATCCGGTGAAGACCCATTTTGCAAGGGTCGGGGTGAAGCCCAAATCTCGACAGATGTCGACGCACGCACGCTCGAAGGTCTGGCCGGAGGAGATGATGGCTGGGTCGAACATTAGGGATTTGGAGATGGGGCAGAGAAACTCCTCCGACCAGCTCTTCTTGGCGGCAGTGGCAGAGAAAGATCGGTGGAAATTGATTCTCCGACGGCGGAGCTTCTCGTTTCCCCCATTTTCACGTCGATTGTTGTTTTTCCACCGGAATTGTGATCGGAACTTCGCCCGATTTGTGTTCTTCAAGCACTTATGTTTTTTAGTAGATTATATATTATCAGGAAGTTAGTTTTTTTTTTTTTTTACATCTCAGTGGACCAATGGAAATTGTTGTTCCTGCTATAGATACATTTAAATTTTTACAATATCTCTGCGCTTTCTACCTGCTGAGAACTACCACGTTGTTTGATCATAGTTATAATCATTATGGACACCCATCTTTTTTTCTTTCTTTTGCTTATTTTTTTGTTTCATTTGATAAAAAGTTACATTTGGCTTGGTAATTGGTATGCGGTCTTTATGTTGAAGCTTTGATTGGATTTTTCTTGCGAGTCAATTTGACTTGCGGCTGTAACATTCAGTTTACATCTCAAGTAATCGCAAAAAAAAAAAGCTTACATCTCAAGTACCAAAATGGAATATGTTTGTCGGCCCCTCATAAAATTACCTATCTGCACTTCATATTCAAGTGTTTTTATCTTATATGTAAAGTTATTTGGTGACGAAACACCATTGGAGATTGTTTTGGGAGTAAAGGTAAGATTTTTTTGGACGGAGAAAAGAATCCGAGACAACCGAGTCTCTTTGTATATGTTTGTGTGAGAGAGAGACCGGTTCACGAGAGGAAAACTATTTTGGGGACTATTTTGATGCAGTTTTGTCGAATAGATCCATATCCACTTTATGTGATTTGGTGTCTCAAATGACTTGTGATACTTATTCAAAAGTGGAAAATTCGAGTTTGGCTTACAAAACTCGTTACTTGGCCACCTCCGTCCTGAGGTGTGGTATGTGGAGAAATCACGATTACTAAAATGATACCAATTTTGATAGAAATAATACCGTTTTTTCTTCTGTGTAGTACCTATTTTTAACCAATTAGTACCTACTTTTAGTCAACGAAAATGGACTACTTCAATTGTGATCAATATTTACAAAAATTGATATCATACCTAGAGTAAGATAGTACCAGTCTTTTGCGTTTTATTACTAGATATCAAGTTTTCAGTACCAACTCTGACGAACATAAAAAAATACTAAATTTCTGTCTCAAATGATGTTTACATGACCTATAATCACTCTCGCATTAGTTTCTATTAGATTTATAATGTGTTTAATTAAGTTTAATCGCGTCACGAACTCAACACACATGAAAAACACTACTAGTACACTTCATCTCATTGAATGATCGTACATGACTACTCCAAATTCTAAATGTTTAAAATTCCATTATTTCTCAACCAAATCATACGTCAACGATCAACGTGACATGGTAAACACGAGGATTAAAAAAATCACGATTAGTAAAATGGTACCAGTTTTAACATAAATAGTACCTCTTCTTCTTCTGCGTAGTAAATTTTTTAATCAATTAGTACCTACTTTTGGTCAACAAAAATAGATTATTTCAATTGTGGTAAACATTTGAAAAAATTAGTACCAAACATAGAGAAAAATAGTACCGATTTTATGGTGTTTTAGTGCCAGATAACGAGTTTTCAGTACTTACTCTGACGAAAATAAAAAAAACACCGAATTCTGGTCCCAGATGATGTTGATATAACCCATTATCACTCTCACATTAGTTTCTATGAGATTAGAAATATGTTTAATTAAGTTTAATCGCAAATTGGTCACGAACTCAACACACTAATAAAAAACACTACTAATACACTTCATCTCATTAAAACACACATTTCATTCATCTCATTGAATGATCATACATGACTACTCCAAATTCTACCTAAATGTTTTAACGTCCACTATTTCTCAACCAAATCACGCGTGAACGATCCACGTGGCATGACAGACATAGAGGATTAAACAAATCATGATTATTAAAACGGTACCAATTTTGACAGAAATAGTACCACTTCTTCTTCTGCGTAGTACCTGTTCTTAATCATTTAGTACCGACTTTTGGTCAACAAAAATGGATTACTTCAATTTTGGTCAACATTTGCAAAAACTGGTACTATACCAAGAGTAAGATAGTACCAGCTTTTGGTGTTTTAGTACTAGATATCGAGTCTTCAGTACCAACTCCGACGAACAAAAAAAAATATTGAATTTCGGTCAAATGATGTTTACATGACCAATAATCACTCTCACACTAGTTTCTATGATATTTAAAATGTATTTAATTAAGTTTAATCGTAAATTGGTCACGAACTCAACACTTTAATGAAAAACACTATCAATACACTTCATGTCATTAATCCCTTAAAAGACACACTTCATATCATTGAATGATCATACATGACTACTCCAAATTCTACCTATATGTTTTAATTTCCACTATTTCTCAACAAAATCATGTGTGAACGATGCACGTGACATGGTAGACATGGAGGATTAAAGAAATCACGATTACTAAAATGATACCAGTTTTGACAGAAATAGTACTGCTTGTTCTTCTGCGTAGTACCTGTTTTTAATCAATTAGTATTTACTTTTGGTCAACGAAAATGGATTATTTCAATTTTGGTCAACATTTGCAAAAACTGGTACCAGACCTAGAGTAAGATAGTATCAGCTTTTGGTGTTTTAATACCAGATATCAGGTCTTCAGTATCAACTCCAACGAACATAAAAGAACGTCGAATTTCGGTCTCAAATGATGTTTACATGAAAAATAATCACTCTCACACTAGTCTCAATGATATTTAAAATGTGTTGAATTAAGTTTAATCGCAAATTGGTCACGAACTCAACACACTAAAGAAAAAACAATATCACTTCATCCTATTAAAAGACACACTTCATATCATTGAATATCATACATTACTACTCCAAATTCTACCTATATGTTTTAACTTCCACTATTTCTCAACCAAATCACGCATGAATGATGCACATGACATGGTAGACATAGAGGATTAAAGAAATCGCGATTACTAAAACGGTACCAGATTTGACAAAAAATAGTATCACTTTTTCTTCTGCGTAGAACCTGTTTTTAATCAATTAGTACATACTTTTGGTCAATGAAAATGAATTATTTCAATTTTGGTCAACATTTACAAAAAGTAGTACCAGACATAGAGTAAGATAGTACCACTTTTATATTGTTATAGTACCTGATATTAGGTGTTTAGTACCACATTAATGAACACATAAAAAAACTGGATTTCAGTATCAAATGATGTTTATATGACCCATAATCACTCTAACATTAGTTTCCATGAGATTTAAAATGTTTTTAATTGAGTTTAATCGCAAATTGGTCATGAACTCGACATACTAATGAGAAAACACTACTAATATACTCCATTTCAATGAATGACACACTTCATTTCATAGAATCATCATACATGACTACTCCAAATTCTATTTATATGTTTTAACTTCTACTATTTTTCGTCTAAATCATGCATGAACGATCCACGTGTCATAGTAGACATGAAAGATTAGAAACCATGATTTTTAATATAGTACCTGTTTTAGCCATAATAGTGCCGCTATTGTTCTGCGTGGTACCTCTTTTTGATCGATTAGTACCTACTTTTGTGAACAAAAATAGATTATTTCAATTTTGGTCAACATTTACAAAAAGTTGTACCAGACATAGAGTAAGATAGTACCAGTTTTACTTGTTGTAGTACCTGAGATTGGGTCTTTAGTACCACAGGTAATGAACACATAAAAAAATTGAATTTCAGTCTAAAATGATGTTATGACCAATAATCACTCTCACATTAGTTTCCATGAGATTTAAAATGTTTTTAATTGAGTTTAATCGAAAATTAGTCATGAACTCGACATACTAATGAGAAAACACTACTAATACACTTCATTTCATTAAATGGAACACTTCATCTTATAGAATCATCATACATGACTACTCCAAATTCTACATATATGTTTTAACTTTCACTATTTTTCATCCAAATAATGCGTGGACGATCCACGTGTCATGGTAGACATGAAGAATTAGAGAAATCACGATTCTTAAAATAGTACATGTTTTAGACAAAATAATATCGCATCTTCTTCTACGTGGTACTTCTTTTTAATCGATTAGTACCTACTTTTATGTACGAAAGTAGATTGTTTCAGTTTTTTTCAAAATTTACAAAAAGTAGTACCAGACCTAGAGTAATATAGTACCAGTTTTGTATTGTGTTATTACTGGATATTGGGTCATCAGTACCACTTGTAACGAACACATAAAAACTCAAAATTTCGGTCTCAAATGATGTTTATATGACACATGATCACTTCCACATTAGTTTATATGAAACTTAAAATGTTTAGAATTGAGTTTAATCGCAAATTGGTCATGAACTTGAGACACTAATGAGAAAACACTACTAATACACTTCATCTCATTGTATGACACACTTCATCTGATAGAATCATCATACATGACTACTCAAAATTCTACCTATATGCTTTAACTTCCACTATTTTTCATCCAAATCATGCGTGAGTGATCCTCGTGTCAAGGTAGACATGAAGGATTGGAGAAATCACGACTCTTAAAATAATACATGTTTTAGAAAGAATAGTACCGCATCTTCTTCTACGTGGTACTTTTTTTTGATCGATTAGCACCTACTTTGAAAATGGATTGTTTCAATTTTGGTCAACATTTACAAAAAGTAGTACCAGACCTAGAGTAAGATAGTACCAATTTTATATTGTGTTAGTACCGGATATTGGGTCATCAGTACCACTTGTGACGAACACATAAAAACACATAAATTGGTGAAATTCGAAGTGCAAAAGGTTAATTTAAAAATTAATCCTAAGTCTATGTTTTTAATTAAATTGGTAAATATGCCAATTAATATAATTTATTAAGTCAAGCAGTAAAATTTAATTTCTATAGCCATGGAGGTTAAGCATTAAATTTGCGCATAAATAAATGTGATCGCCTAATGGTAGGATGGTAGAGAATGCGGCCTCCAGACCCGGGTTTGAGTCCTCCGCTATGCGATCCTTCAACCATTTTTTTTCACACTTATAGTAATTAAAAGTGGGTATAATTCGCTTAAAAACAAGTACCACGTAGAAGAAGATGCAATATTATTTTGGATAAAATAAGTACTAATTAAATTTTAATATGTGTGCCAAAACAATGGTGGAAGGATCGCGCAAAAGGTGACTCAAACCCGGGTTTTGGCGCCCTCAAGGCCACCTCCTCTACCATCCTACCACTAGGCGATCGCATAAACTTATGCGCAAATTAATTCATTTCCCTTTGGCTCGAGATTTATAAAGTCATACTTAACATCTGTGGCTTATAAAAATTAAATTGTACTTCTTGATTTTATATTCTTCAAAATCACTCCTCAATTAGTATCTATGAGTTTATGAATGTTTTTATATTACTAAAAGTCACTCACGTTAAATAAATAGTGTTCGAAAAAGGAGCAAAAAACAAGAATAAAAAACCTGGGTGTGATGCTGGTACTTGTAATGTTGTAGCATAGTACCTGTTTTGGTTAATTTAGTACTACAAATTAGTCATATAGTACCAACTTTCTGGAATAAAAATGTAATACACCGATTAAAACTTCACAAAATTATCACATATATTGCAGTAAGAAATACCAGTATATTGTATACAAAAATGTTGCTCATAAAGTCTCATTTACTACCCACTCTTTGGAATGAAAATGAGTACACACACATGTCCACATCGCTACACCAAACAATGACCTTCTATTTATCATTTTTTCGATACTTAAAAGACCGCCTATTTGCAATCGCGTAGTTTTTAACTCTCTTTCAAAATTTGTCGGCCCCTCTGAATATCTGCCCCTCTCATTTGTTGCAAAATCTCCAAGAATCGATCAATTTATCTTGCAAAAGCAACTCATGTTTCTCCCTCCGAGAAATAATCATACGGTACGATTTTCCTGCGTTCATGACAAAATAATACAAAGATTTATAAATAATAGAACTAGTTAAAAAATAAATTAACTAGGATATGATAAGACTACCATATTTCAATAATAAATTCATTAATATTATGAAAGCAACATTACCTGCTCATGTTCAACGGAAAAGAATTGAACTCCATCATCCGGTCTTTTATTTCTTTGAATGGCAAGTATCTCTACAATATTTACTTTCTAACAAACATGTAACAGAATCATGTTTTTCACATCCTCATCATCCGACAAACTAACTCTCTCTCTCTCTTTTTTTCTTTGGCGCAATATAGCATAGCACGACGGATTCGAAATTAACGTTCGACCACCTCTTAGATATAAGAGTGTACATTTCGTCAAGCATTGATCCGAATGTGCATAGAGAACACAAACAATTCATTCTTGTACATACAACTCCCTAGTACATTACTTTGTGCCCCTTCTATGTATCTAATAATAATAGGGTAAATAAAAAAATAAAATTTTTCAGCAAGTATGGTACAAAACAGTATCAAAGTGGTACTATATAAATACAAACAGAGGTACAATAATCAAGAATAGTGGTACAATGATCATTCCCACCTTATTTTCTTGTTTTAGGATGAATAACACATTACATATCCTAACAATAGCATCAATTTCGTATACATGAACAAGAAAAAAGAGATTTTGATAATTTTCATTGATTTAGGGTAAATAAGAATAACATTATTCAAAATTCAATCCTTAGCAAATTAACCAAAAATATATGAATTAATCATGATTTTTGGACACCAAAATCCTCATATAATACATATATTACTTACTACTTCGAATTTTGGCCGGAAAAAAAAAAGGAAAAATGTTGACGGAAAATTTTCAATTTCGCCGGACAAAATTCACGAAAAAATACTTCTTTCACCGGATTTGTTGCCTCCGGAGTTCTTTTCGCCGGAGGACGAACATGCAAAAAAAAAAAAATAAAAAAATAACAAATTAAAAGAAGGAGAGGGAGTTGCCGGAGAAGGTGACGGGATGGAAGGAAACGGGGGAGGATTTTTTGGGTGGGGAAGATGATTGAGTAAAAATATAATATTATTATGTATGGTAGGTGTAAGAAAAAAGGTAAAAGAAAACTAATAAAATAATGTATAATGAAAAGTTTGAGTAGGATGATGTCATTAATTGTTTTATTTTTTATTTAACTTAATATTAGGGAGTTAAGTGGAACATCATTATGGGGGTAGGGAGTTCAAAGGAAAAAAAAACAAGTTGGGGACTGAGAAGGAAAATAAAAAGTGACTTAGGGATTTTTAAAGAAGTTTCCCTTGAAATAATTAATATTAGTATTTTTTTCGATAATTCTAATTTACACTTATATAAAAAGTAATTCTATTTACTAGAATTAGTAGGAGGAAAAATCAACTCATAAAATATTGCACACTATATTTAGAAAGTTTTTAGATTTTTAAAATCATAAAATAGGGTAGCATTAAATGCCCATAAAATTATGAGTTTTGTTGAATTCACTTTTAATAAAATCTGCATCCAAATTTAAGTGTGGTTTTGAAGTGAAATTTTGAAATTCAAAATCTATTCTCATTTTATTTACAAGAGAATCGTTCTCATTTTATTTACAAGAGAATCGTGTTGCATTCAACACTTGGACCAATTTAAAAATTATTCCTTAAATGAAAGAATTTATAGATAAATGCTATCTCTACTCGATCACATGACTAATTTCAATATTTTAAAGAGACTGATTACAAATTAGTGAATCATATATATTACCTAATTCAATATCTTAACATTAAGGAAAAAAGTTATAGAATTATGTAAATCCGTATCTCATATTATTATACCATTCAGAATATATTATAGTTATACTATCAAATCATAAAAATATATTAAATCCATATTGTAAATATTGTAAAAAAAATCATATAATTTTATAACAACTTTACTACACTATTTAACATTATTTCTTTTTATTATATAACAAAATAATAATTAAATATTATATAGTGAACAAGAATAAGTAAAACTGTTACTTTCTATTATATGAAGGGATAACTTTATATGCTAAAATTAAATTTTTATTAGTATAAATGTTTTAGTGAGATAATATATTAATTATTTTACAAGCTAGCTAACAACTATATTATTGGGCTTTCATTATTAGTCTTGTATTTAGGACTTTTGTGTATTGGGCCTTTATTTGTATAATATTACATCAGCACAATAGGTTTTCTATCATTAGTATAAAAGGGAAACACTTAGAGTTTCCAGACACAAGTTGTATTTTCATTTTCTTCAGATATCAAAAGCTCTCTCTATTTTTCTCTTGTCTTTACAGTTCATCTTCCCCAATTGTTCAATGTATCATTCATATTATGGTATCAATCGCTGAGTTCCAATCGATCCTTGTTTCTATTTCCGCTGCATCATTTTTCTTAGATTTTTTCTTTTCGAAATCTCAATCGGCGTTTGGATCTGTAGATCTGGTTCTCGTAACCCTAGATCTGTTCTTTCAAACCCTTCGATTTGAGCTTTTCATTCACGATCGGCGATTCCTATGGCTGCTGCACCGCTACTGATGATCCGTCATCACCATTTTTCCTTCACCCGAGTGATAATCCGGGTGCGCTCATCGTTGCAGAGACCTTCAATGGAGAAAACTATGTTTCCTGGTCCCGAGCAATCCTCATGTCTCTCAGTGTTAAAAATAAAGCTGGTTTCATAGATGGTACTGTTTCTATCCCTTCTCTTACTCAATCATCTGTTGAATCTCTTGCATGGGTAAGGGCAAACAATTTGGTACTTTCATGGCTGCTTAACTCTGTGACCAAGGAAATTCGTCAATCTTTGCTGTTTTTTACTGTTGGTAAAGATGTTTGGGATGAGATTAAATCTCGTTATGCCCTGAGTAGTGGTCCTAGGGTTTTCCAACTTGAAAAATCACTCAGTTTTATGGACCAGGGTTCCTTATCTGTGACTCAATATTACAATTCTTTCAAATAACTGTGGGATGAGTACATTACTTACCGTCCTGTTATTCGTTGTACCTGTGGTGCTTGCAATTCTTGTACATGCAATATTTTTGATGCTATGTCTAATGCTCAACAGTCTGATTCTGTCATGAAATTCCTCATTGGCCTTAATGAGTCATATTCCTCTCTGAGAAGCCATTTTCTATTGATATCTCCCTCGCCTTCTTTATCAAAAGTCTATTCTGTTTTACTTCAAGAGGAGAGTCAAAGAAATTTACATGTTCCAAACAAAAATGCTGATCATTTAGCCATGCTTCTCAAAACTTCACAGTCTCAAAACAAATTCCATCCTCCTCAATCCAAACAGCAAACATTTCACAAAGACAAGAAAAAACAAAAATGTCAGCACTGTGGTTACACTAATCATTCTTCTGAAAGATGTTATCAAGTTATAGGATATCCTTCTCATTGGGTAGGTCCTAAGGGTCCTCGGATTAATCCTTCTCATACTGCAGTCAACTCTGTTTCCTCTAATATCCCAAACCACAAACTCTTCTGAAACCAATAATCCTTCTCTTACTGATGAGTTTAATGAGTTTTTAGACTTCAAAAGGTCATAGGCTCTTAAACAGTCCACAAATCAACAACTTGTTTCTCAATCTTCTGTTGTTGCTACTGCTTTTACCCCAACCAATGCTGCAGGTAATTTGCATTTTTCATGCTCTGCACATACATTATTTGATAAACATACTTGGATTCTGGATACTGGTGCTATAGATCACATGATCTGTGATCAATCTTTATACTCTTTTCCTCCTACTGCTGTTAATATTAAAGTTAATTTACCAAATGGCCAACATACTTCTGCATGCCATGTGGGACAGATAAATCTGGGACCTAATCTTGTGGTGCAGAATGTATTGTTTGTTCCTAATTTTTCATTCAATCTTATTTTTGTGTCCAAGTTGACTTCTACAAATAATTGTGTAGTAAATTTTATGTCATCCTATTCCATATTACAGGACATCAACACCAACAAAATGATTGGTTTTGCTGAAGTCAAACATGGTTTATATCATTTGTCTTTTAATTCTGATAACCAAGCTGCCAATACTTTTATCAATCATATTTCTGATGTATCTGTCATTGACAACCATGTATCCTCTAATACCCATGTACCTAATAACCATGTATCCTCTGATAGTTCTGTTGCAACTGTATCTTCTCATGAAACTGAACTATGGCATGCCAGACTTGGACATTTATCTTTTCACAAACTTTCTCAACTGCCTATTTCTGTCAACTGCAAGCATCATTTGCATAATCCTTGTGATATCTGTCACTTCGGTAGATAAAAGAAATTGTCTTTTCCTATTAGCACAACTACTGCATCTGCTGTTTTTGATTTGATTCATTGTGACTTATGGGGACCATTTTCTGTGGCATCTATATCTGGCCATAAATATTTTCTTACTATTGTAGATGATTACAGCAGAACAACTTGGATATACCCCATAGTTTCCAAGTCAGATACTCATTATTACCTTCAGCATTTCAATAATTTGGTTTTCGCTCAATTTCAAAAGAAAATCAAAACCATTAGAACTGATAATGGTACTGAGTTTTTATTGCATGATTTCTATCATTCTCATAGCATAATTCATCAAACCTCATGTGTAAAAACCCCTCAACAGAATGGTAGGGTTGAGAGGAAACATCAACATTTACTTCAAGTAGCAAGAGCTATCATGTTTCATGCTCATTTACATTTGCATTTTTGGATAGACTGCATAACTGCGGCTGCTCATATCATTAATAGAATTCCTTCTAATGTTCTTCATGGCAAATCTTCTTTTGAACTTCTTTTTCAAAAGAAACCAACATATGATCATTTCAAAGTCGTAGGATCATTATGTTATGCATCTACTTTACAAAAAGCCAGAAGAACAAAAATTTTCACATAGAGCATCAAAGTGCATTTTACTTGGCTATCCCCTCAGTTGTAAAGGTTATAGGCTTTACAATCTGGATACCAAGAACATTATAATCTCCAGAAATGTCATCTTTTATGAGCATATCCTCCCTTTTCAGAATCCCTCTATATCTAGCTCTGACAATTCCTCTACATTGTTCCCTCTTCCACCAGATTTTCCTCATGACCATGTCAAACCAAACACAGCTACACAGACATCACCAACAACTTCCCCATCAACATCACCACCCACATCATCAAACATTATTAACCAGCCTGCAACATCAAATGACCTTACCATCCCTACACAACCTACCACAGACAATACTACTCATTCTACATCTGATTCTTCCACACTAAGAAGATCATCCAGAAACAGGACAACACCTTCATACCTCAACATTTACAAACACTCTCTTCCTTCAGCCACCAATCTTCTTTTTACTGAGGCTCCTGAAGACAATTCTGGAACATTCCATTCTACTCCTACATATCATATTGAAAATCATCTCTCTGTTGCACAATTATCTACCTCTCATGCATGTTTTACTGCTTCCATTTCTGTCTTGACTGAACCAAAAACCTATAAACAAGCTGTTAAGGACCCACTTAGGTAAGAAGCCATGAACAAAGAGCTACAGGCTCTTGAGAAAACTCAAACTTGGGTCCTAACAGACTTACCACCTGGTAAGCATACAATAGGTTGTAAATGGGTTTTTAAAATCAAGTATAAGTCAGATGGTTCAACAGAAAGATACAAAGCAAGATTAGTAGCTAAAGGTTATACACAAAAGGAAGGAATAGATTATTTTGATACCTTTTCTCCTGTTGCCAAAATAACCACAGTTAGGCTCCTTCTTGCTGTTGCATCTATTAAATCATGGCATGTGCATCAATTAGATGTTAATAATGCATTCTTGCATGGTGATCTCAATGAAGAGGTTTACATGACCCCACCCCCTGGTTATATATCTGATAATTTGCATGATTCAAAGGTCTGTAAGCTGACAAAAAGTCTATATGGCCTTAAACAAGCCTCTAGACAATGGTTTTAAAAGTTAACAACATGTCTATTACAATATGGTTTCAGTCAATCTATTTCTGACTGTTCAATATTCACTATGCAATCTAAAAATCAGTTCTTAGCATTGTTGGTATATGTGGATTACATAATCTTGGCTGGTGATGGTATTACTCAGATTCTTGCTATCAAAACTCATTTAGATGTTTGTTTTACCATAAAAGACCTTGGTCAACTGAAATATATCTTAGGCATTGAAGTTGCACATTCTGAAAAAGGTATAAACCTTTGTCAAAGAAAATATGCCTTAGATATTCTTTCTGATTCTGGTTTTTTAGCTGGTAAACCTGCCAACACACCTATGGATATTAATCTTAAGTTAACATCTCTCTCTGTAAAAGAAGAAAGATCAATAGATCAAACCTCTTACAGAAGGCTGATTGGTAGACTATTTGTTTGTCCCATTTTTGTTACGTTTTTCTTGATTATTTTCCTTGTCTTCTTCCCCCATTTTATGTTTTTCGTGATAGTTTTGGTGTGTTTTGTTTCTTGTCGTGTGATTTTATTGATTTAGAGTCTCCATATGTTTTTTTCGGTTATCTTCTTCGTTTCCTCCGTTTTTGTTTTCGTCTAGTGATGTGCAGGTTGAGTTGTTTGATTGTTTGTTATGGGGAAGGAAGTTATCAAATTCGTAGACGGGCGTGGCCATTACAATTGAGAAAATGGGACCAAGTTCTGCTTCCAAACAAGCGAGGCCGAACCCGAGACATAAGCCGTGCAAGGAAGCTTACTACATCCAACACACTTCACGATAGCAATTTTCTCCTTCACGGCCCAAGACCAAGTGACATAGTCAGCCCGAGCCCTCTTCACGAAGCTAGCAGGCCACATCCACGACGCGGCAAGGACCATCATTCACACGCTTATTTTCCCGTCACCCACCATCATCATCCTCGCCGCTGCACCAATTCTTCTCCACCGCGACAGCAACCTCTCCTCCACGGCGCGCCTCAGCCCTGCACCACGCCGCGAGACAGCACCCCGCCGCGCCTCCCGTTTCCTCCGCGCCGCTGAAGACCGTCTGCTCCACGCCGTGAACAGGTACCGCGCCGTGCCTCCACTCTCCTTCGCGCCGCGGCAGTAGCTTCACGCCGCGGCAGACCTCCTCTTCGCGCCGCGGCAGTACCTCCACGCCGCGGCGCCTGCTGCAACATAATCTCATCGTCACGCCCAGATTTCATGGCCGCGGCCGCGACTTCTCCTCCCGCGGCCGCGG
>CACSLK010020742.1:10684483-10718559 GCA_902706635.1 Striga hermonthica | reverse complement strand
AAAAAAAAAAAAAAAACATCAGCTCTTGATACTACTTGGATTCAAACGAAATCAACTTTATTCGACCCATTTGTGGCCCGAAAAAGAATTTATTGTTTGATTTTTTTCTGGGCTTTGTTAATAAAACAATGGGATGCGAATGTTTGGGCTTAAGTTATAAGAAAAATAATGGGTTGTGGCTTATTTAAAATATTCTCTTACTAAATTTTTTGTTGAGCTACATCAAGAAATCAGATTGAGCTTCAAAAAATTATGGACATTGTATATAAAGAAGTGTTTACTTATATTTGAATTTTCTTCTTAAATTTTTTTTTCAATGATTATGTTAGTAGTTTTTACTATTGTTTATATTTTTTATCATATAGTTTTTCGTGCAAATGCACGGGTAACAACTAGTATTTTAAAAAAATTGAACACCTTACCAAATTTTCGGCTAAAAGATTTACCAAAATTCTTAAAATTTATTATGGGCATGTGGGTTGTAGAATATTATTTATATTAGTAAGTTAATACTTTATTTTTAAGCCAAATTTACTATTTATATATTTTCCAACAATTTTTTATATTATTATAGATTATAGATATAGATGTTGTTGTCATCCCATCACATAAGTGATCGATAAATCAATTGGTAAATAAATTTTAGAAATTTGATTAATTCATCATCGTACAAACAATATACATCAAAGTACATTCCTATTTTGTTCAAATTAATTTCATAATCATTCTATTTAGACAGGTAAATCGATATGACAAATTTGATTAATTCATCATCATATTTATCACACAACCAATATACATCCAAAGTACATTCCTATTTTGTTCAAACTAGTTTCATAATCATTTCGCTAGAAATGTAAGCTTAACAAAATCAAAGTCTTCCATCACGTTTAAGGCTGCAAACGAGTCGAGCAGAGTCGAGCATTGACCTTATCGAGCAGAATTGATAATTTTTTTTAGCTGCTCGAGTTCGAGCTCGAGCTCGAATCGAAATCAAAATGCTCGAGCTCGGCTCAAGTTCGGTTCGAAAATATTTAAGTGGAAAGATAAAATTACCATTAAGAGTCTATGCTAACATATATATAAGAGTTATTTTAGTAATTTAACATATATCTCGAGCCGCTCGACAAGACAAAATATGGGGCTAGAGCTCGAATTGAGTTCGTCCTTGAGCCGCTCGAGCTCCACTCGAATTTGGTCAAACTTGAGCTCGAGTCGAGTTTTGATACCAGCGCTTGCGTGCAACTCGCGAGCTTTGCGGCCCTAATCACGCCACAATAAGCACCCTTAAAATAACTAAGAAAAAAATAGGGAAAATGTGTGAGAATAAAGATGCATGATTTGTTGAAAAGGAAGTTTGCATTTACATTTACCCAACACACTGCCTCAAATCAATCTAATTCTTAACTCAATTGCAAAAGTAGGAAATGAGAAAACAGTGAGAAAAGAAAAAAATAAAAATAAAACAAAATGAGTGGACAGGTGTCGGCTGCATATCTCCATCTATCATCCCCACTTTCTTTTTCTATTCACTTTTTAATTATATTTTAAATAAACAAACAAACACAACACAAGTGAAGAGAATAAAAAAAAAAAACACTATTTCTTTCTACCAAATCCCCTCTCCGTAACGACGCCGCTTGCTCCCATCAGATCACCGTACGCAGCCACCGATGGGCAAAGGCGAAGCGCTCTCCGATGGGGTGGTGAAGAACATCATCCTTTCCTACACCTACGTCGCCATCTGGATCTTCCTCTCCTTCGCCGTCATCGTCTACAACAAGTACATCCTCGACCGCAAGCTCTATAACTGGCCTTTCCCCATCTCACTCACCATGATCCACATGGCCTTCTGCTCCTCCCTTGCCTTCGCCGCCGTCCGCATCTTCAAGCTCGTCGAGCCCGCCGCTCTCACCCGCCGCGTCTACCTCACCTCCGTCCTCCCCATCGGCGCCCTCTACTCCATGTCCCTCTGGCTCTCCAACTCCGCCTACATCTACCTCTCCGTCTCCTTCATCCAGATGCTCAAAGCCCTCATGCCCGTCGCCGTTTATTCCATCGGGATCCTCTTCAAAAAGGACAGCTACAAAGGCAGCACTATGTCCAACATGCTCGCGATTTCTTTTGGGGTCGCCATCGCTGCTTATGGAGAGGCCAAGTACGATTCTTGGGGGGTCCTTCTGCAGCTTGGCGCTGTTGTTTTCGAGGCGACGAGGCTGGTGTTGATTCAGATCTTGTTGACCTCAAAAGGGATTAGCTTAAACCCCATCACCTCTCTTTACTATGTCGCCCCTAGCTGTTTGGCCTTTCTTTCGGTTCCGTGGCTGTTGGTGGAGTATCCAGTTTTGAAGCAGCACTTTTATGGATTTCATTGCGATTTTTTGATCTTTGGGACTAATTCATTGTGTGCCTTCGCCTTGAATTTGGCTGTGTTCTTGTTGGTTGGAAAGACTTCGGCTTTGACCATGAATGTAGCTGGTGTGGTGAAAGACTGGCTGTTGATTGCTTTCTCTTGGTCCGTGATTAAGGACACCGTGACGCCGCTGAATTTGTTTGGATACGGGTTGGCGTTTTTGGGAGTGGGGTATTATAACCACTCGAAATTGCAGGCTCTGAAGGCGAATGAGGCACAGAAAAAGGCACAAATGGCAGAGGAAGAAGAGCTGTTGGGCGAGGGGAACAGAGATGGGAATGAGAAGAAGGGAGAGTCACAGGCCTAATTGGGGAGTTGTTGTTCAGAAGAAATTAATAAGCTTTGAGGTTTTCTTGCGTGGGTCTGGATTAGCTCTTCTCTATTGGATCTAGACTAGATTTTAGGGTTAAGTCATGTTGTCATGGGTGCTGCTGGGCCTATAGCAAGCACATTTCGTCTTTTCATGGCACTGATTTTCGTACTGCCATTGATGCAAAGATCGGTTTTTTATTATATTATATTATATACTTCATTACAGAGTTTTTCCATTTGCTTCTGCAGTTTGAGAAAGATGTGTTTTGTTGTCAAGGGTGTTGTTGATTTCTAGTACTATATTTTTCCCTGGTACGACGGACAGGCTGCTTTTACCTTTCTTCTAAACATTTATGGATGAGTGATACTGCATTGACTTTGTCACTTTTACCTTGATTTCTGTGATCTATTTAAAGCTGGTAGGTATTGTTTTCTTTCTTTATGTTTTTGTTCAAGAATTATTATAGGATGTGACTGTACGTTCAGATGGGCGGTGATGTGTTTGAGCTCATTTCATTAGGATTCAAATTAGGTGCTTTTCACTCCAAGATTGGGTGGGGTAACATAGTAGGTAAAATCTCAATTTTTATTAATTTTTTTTTTACCTCAATTTTTTTTTTTTAATCAGCTGGCAGTGAAAGTTGTTTTAGTACAGTTTCATCCCGAAAACCACTTAAATATAGCTAGTCACGAAAAAACACACATTGCTCTAGGTGCTGAAATTTGCAAAATCAACATAATCTGTTACCAAATAACGTCTAGCAAAATCCATCCATAAAAACCGGCAGCAAATAAAATACATGGCAGTGTGTGTTGCATCATCATCAGAAATGAAATGGTCCCTAGCTAAATACTGCAGTAAGATACTCATAGCACCAAGTAATATGAAGGGTGACAATCCATCAGCCAAATCCCCCAAATCCTTCTACTTCCAAATGCGAAATTCAGATCAAGAAAATATATAACTCAAATTACCAGTGGCTGCACCGATTGTAGGGACAAGTTCTTGTTGCTTTCAAGCAACGACCAACCTAAGATGGCACTGCACACATGTGAAACGATTATTGTTAGCTAACAAACTCCTCGAGAAGAATAGTGTATACATGCAATCTCTATAAATGCTAAAGATTGCGCAAAAACCATTGACGACCCAATTTCCATTTACCATAAGCCGATACACAGACATACAACAGAAATGTGGTGTTATTATAATCATAGCAATCATATATACCAACAGATGTAGATATAGTAGGATATCCTAAGGATATATAACACACGAAAAGACCCAGACATATATCCTGCAAAAAAAGTTAGTTATACGTGCATCTCCACATGCTTATAAAGAAGTGAGCCATAGGGCATGACATGGTGGTGAAAAGCATACAGAGTAAAACTTACTGTATGTAGACGTGTCAATCTGCTCGGGAAGTTCTTTAATATCAACTTCAAACCTCTCCTGGACCTGATTGAGGACATCCGAATCAGAAGCAGAAGAAACAAATGTGATGGCAAGTCCCTTGGTGCCGAATCTCCCAGCTCTGCCCACCTGGCACATGGCACCAATTACGCAGAAAATCAGAACTAAATAACTAAATCACCCCTCTCCCCACCCAAAAAAAAAAAAAAAAAAAAAAAAAAAAAAAAGAAAAAAGAAAAAAGAAAAAGAGAAAACATTTCATACTCGGTGCAGGTATGTGTCTGCAGAATCTGGCATATCATAGTTAATCACGATGTTCACTCGTTCTATGTCAATTCCTCTTCCAACCAAATCTGTTGCCACAAGAATCCTCTTATGCCCCTCCTTGAACCCCTTGTACCGCGTCAATCTGCCATCCACAATTTTAGATCAGAAATTATCCAGGCATATCAACCACAAGTAAATATTCCATCTATGCATGCTAGAAAATAGAAACTATTGTGCCTTCATTTGATCACATAAAAAACTTGCACAACTACAAGATTTTAATAACTTGCGACTTGTCAGTGAACCTTATCTGATTTAAGGATTTATTTATTCATTAAGAACATAGGAAAAAGACAACATCCTCGAAACATTACAGCTCCAAAGCAATACTCACCTTTCTTCTTGGGACATTCCAGAGTGAATGCAAATGGATGGAAAATTGCACTCCACAAGCAACTTGTTCAGCTCGGAAGCTCTGCTGACACTTTTGACAAAGATGACAACTTGGTTGAAGTCCAGTGCATCAAGCAGATCATTCAGCTTGCGATTTTTCTCCAGCTCACTCAGTTTGATATAGTGCTGTCAAGAAGAGGATGTCCATTGAGGAAAAGTGCAACTATTGAACCAAACAAAACCATTCATATAGCATCAAACCTGTACAAGACCATGAAGGGTCAACTTTGCCTCGTCGTCCACGTATATCTCCATAGGCTGAAATGAAGAATGTCACAGTAAAGCATATATTAGAGGCCCATGACACGCTGACTGTATCAACTATGAAATGAATTGATGGATGACCATGGCTCTTATTGAGGTTCTGATCCATCCAAGTCAACTCCTTGCAGTGACTTTATCACTCAAACCAACTAGTGTCACCTTGCTGCTCAAAGCAATCCTACATATCCGTGATTTGAACAGCCTATGTTCCCCTCGAACACTCCTACTCCGTTTTTTTTTTTATATATAAAAATAAAGAAACAAAAAATCAAAGCTGAGGAAAGACCTAAACCACACAAAAATAGCAAAATCAGGCACCAGCTATAGACCTTGCTGACTCAATGCCCCCACCTCTACCAAACCCTTCCAAAGAAGCATCAGATATTAGATGGGCATATAAAACATATAACATGGCAAGAACGAAGTGCTTCAACCACCAAATTCTTGACAAAAATGTAGATTGAAGAATGCTTGACTAAGGAAATACAGCGGACTTCAACACTCAATTAGGATTGACCACAGGACATTACATCTTGCATGAATTTCTTGCAGACGGGTCGAATTTCCTTGCTGAGAGTAGCCGAAAACATCATAACCTGCTTTTCATGAGGTGTCATTTTGAAAATCTCCTGCACGTCTCTCCTCATATCTGGGATAAACATAAAAATGACCCGATAACTACTAACATTTCCATGCTGCAAAGATGGTCAGGACATCATATGATGGCATATCAAAGTAAGTTACGCGGCCATGCATACCAAGAGACTCGAGCATCTTGTCGCATTCATCCAGAATGAAATGTCTCACATTTCTTAAGGAAAGTTCCTTGTCTCTAGCTAGAGCAAGTATCCTTCCTGGGGTTCCCACAACAATGTGTGGGCATTCATTCTTCAGAAGATCTTTATGGATTTTGATGTTGACACCACCATAAAAAACAGCAACCTTGACATCAGTAAGATAAGTGCTGAATCGCTGGAATTCGTGACATATCTGCAAATTAAGCAACAAAAAAATGACGAGTTAAACTAAACAGCAATTAACACAAGCAGCACTTTATAGGCTACGAAAGATGCAAAAAGGCTAGATGTATACCTGATAAGCCAGTTCCCTAGTATGGCACAGAACAAGTGCCGCAACTTGACCTGAAACGGGTTCAATCTGCTGCAAAGTCGAAAGAACAAACACAGCAGTTTTCCCCATACCAGACTTGGCTTGGCAAATTACATCCATCCCAAGAATTGCTTGAGGAATGCACTCGTGTTGAACTGATGAAGAACCAAAGAAATTTGATCCATGGAAGCCTCAGTTTCAAATAAAAAAGAATCTACCATTCAACTTCTACAAGGTAGAGTGATAGTAGTGATTTACCTGTGGAAGAACACCAAGTCGTAAGTCACCATACCACATAGGATAATTAACTTAAGAAAACAAAGAACATAACGGAAGAATAATATGCATAGGATGATTCTTGCCATATATATATATATATATATATTTTTTATTTCTCTAGGATAACAGTGACAACAAAGCTAGAAACAAAACAATGCTAATGCAGAACTCTTTAGCCTGGTGACAAGAACCAAAAGGAAAATTTATGATCTTTAAATAACTCAGAAACTCATAAAGGGCTCTGCAAATTGGGTGCAGAATAAGTATATTTGTGATAATTGTAAAAATTGAAAATTTTCAGGCCATATAATCCAACATCTCATTCTATAAAGTTAATTGAAACAAAGATAAACCACGCCTATATGTTCTAAGAATGTGCAGATATCACTTTCTAAAATTTTATGCAACTATAAAACAGATGGAGTATCTTGCCTTCTGATGGATGTTCAAACCCTGAATCAACAATAGCCCTCAAGAGTTCTGGCTTCAACAGGAAATCCCTGAATCCAGAGCTGTGAATCCCTACATATCCCCTGTTGAAAAAAAAGGTACAGAATACTTCAAGTGATCCCCGAAAAAGTAATAGAAAAATAGATAAAAGAGAGTGTGTGTAACAAAGACTCCCACACAAACAACCAATCCCTACAATAAAGCAGGTGATGTAGGAAGCGTACGATGGGATTTGTGATAACAGAGAAAACTCTCAAATACTGTATTATTTCATAAGCAATCATTCGTTCAATGACAAAGAGAAAGAGCCTTATATGCTCGACACTTAACGACCTAACAATAAATCTTAAAAGCCCAATAACACAAGCCCAACAATACTAAATAAAAGAAACATAAAATATTAATGATAAATAGAATAGTGATCAAACGAGGGGTCGGAGACGATCATGTTTGTCGAGGAACACCAAAGCACTCTCGTCGGCATCATTCTCCCCCGGCTGGAGAGGATTCACCCTCGAATCCGAAGCACTCTCGTCGTCAGAATTGTCCCCGCGAAAAGGCACCAAGTGTTTGACGTTAAAGACATCGGAGGTACGCACATGGGACGGAAGACGAAGGTGGTAGGCATTCGGATTAATTTTCTCAACGATCTCCACAGGCCCAATTTTTCGGGCTGCTAGCTTATTGTACTCGTGGGCCGGAAAACGGTCCTTCGTGAGGATAGCCCACACGAAATCGCCAACGTCAAACTCCAAGTGCCGCCGGTGCGCGTCCGCACGTCGCTTGTAGGCGGCCGTCGTAGCCTCGAGATTCGCACGGACATCAGCGTGAATGCGCCCCACCTCTTCAATCATGTCCACGGCCCGCTTATCCTCTAGCCCGGAAAATGGTAATGCAATTAAATCCGCCGGACCACGAGGCACCATGCCGTACACAACCTGGAAAGGGCTGAGTCGAGTGGCTCGGCTGACCGCCGAATTGTGCGCGAATTCGGCCTGGCTAAGCCGAAGATCCCACGAACGCAAGTTATCCCCAACGAGGCAACGAAGCAAGTTCCCTAAAGAGCGGTTGACGACCTCAGTCTGGCCGTCCGTCTGAGGGTGATAAGCACTGCTAAAGTCGAGCCTGGTGTTCGCTTGGCGCCACAAACTACGCCAAAAGAAACTGAGGAAGCGTGTATCGCGGTCGGAGACAATGGACGTGGGAAGACCATGCAGGCGATAGATCTCGCGAAAGAAAAGTTGAGCCACGTGCACGGCATCAGTTGAGCGCTTGCAGGGAACAAAATGGGCCATCTTGGAGAAGCGATCCACAATCACGAAAATGGAATCATGACCTCGCTGTGTACGTGGAAGCCCAAGGACAAAGTCCATGCTAATGGCACACCAAGGCTGCGAAGGTACCGGAAGAGGGCGATACAACCCAGCGTTCGAAGCAACCCCTTTCGAAACCTGACAGACCCTGCACCGCTCCACAAAACGCGAGACATCTCGCCGTAAAGTAGGCCAAAAGAATGTGCGCTGCACGAGCTCCACCGAACGATCACGACCGACATGTCCCGCTCCATGCAAATCCCCGATAAGTTTCAGCCGCAGGCTGCCATCCGGTACACACAAACGGACCCCTTTAAAAAGGAAACCTTCACGCACTATAAAATCATCAACTGGGCCCGAAGCTAAACGCGCAAGGATGGGGCCAAAGAAAGCATCAGAAGCATACTGATCACGTAATAAATCAAACCCAGTGACAGCAACTCGCATATCAGTCAAGATAAGAGAACGTCTACTCAAAGCATCAGCCACGCGATTTGATGTACCTGACCTATGCTTGAGGATAAAAGTGAACTGCTGCAAGAACGACGTCCAGGCTGCATGACGGGCAGAGATGTTGTCTTGAGACGAGATGAACCGTAACGCCTCATGATCAGAAAATAATACAAACTCACGATGAAACAAATAGTGTCTCCAATGTCGTACAGCACGCACGACGGCATAAAGCTCCACATCGTAAGTACTATAGCGCGTCCTCGGGCCTGACAACTTTTCGCTAAAGAAGGCCACCGGTCGCCCCTCCTGGCTAAGAACAGCCCCAATACCCACCTTCGATGCATCACAAGAAAGCTCGAAAGGTCGAGAGAAATCCGGGAGTACCAAGACCGGTGCGGAGGTCAGTTTCTGCTTAATGAGATCAAAAGCGGTAGCGGCCTGAGGTGTCCAGACAAACGACTTGCCCGTAAGGCAATCAGTAATCGGGGCTGTGATCGAACTGAAGTGGGCAATGAATCGGCGGTAAAAAGAAGCCAAGCCGTGGAAGCTACGAGCCTCTGTGAACGACGTCGGGGTCGGCCATTCACGAATAGCGGTCACTTTACTCTCATCCACACGAACACCATCGGCTGAAATAACGAAGCCCAGAAACAAAACCGAATCCACAAGAAAAGAACACTTGCTTGGGGACGCAAAAAAGGACTCAGCACGTAAAATGAGAAGTACCTCGCGAACGTGGCACAAATGCTCCGCGACAGACTGACTGTAGATGAGTATGTCATCGAAATAAACGACGACACACTTTCCGATGAGGTCACGTAAAGTCTGGTTCATCACTCGCATAAAAGTGCTAGGCGCATTCGATAAGCCGAAGGGCATAACCAACCACTCAAAGAGACCCTCACGAATCTTAAATGCTGTCTTCCATTCGTCTCCCGGTCGTATCCGAATCTGATGATATCCACTCCGGAGATCCAGCTTCGAGAACACAGTCGCACCGTGTAATTGGTCCAGCAAGTCATCCAACCGAGGAATAGGAAAACGGTAACGGACCGTTATCTTGTTGATCGCACGACTGTCCACACACATCCTCCAAGACTGATCTTTCTTCGGTATAAGAAGTGCCGGGACGGCACATGGACTGAGACTCCGACGGATGGATCCCCGCTGAAGCAACTCCTCAACTTGACGACGAAGCTCCTCGTGCTCCGCTGGGCTCATGCGATAGTGAGGGCGGTTGGGCAAAGAAGCACCCGGTACCAAATCAATGTGGTGCTGAATATCCCGTAAAGGAGGTAAGCCGCTCGGAAGCTCGTCTGGGAAGACATCTGCAAACTCCTGAAGTAACGGCTGGATCTCATGTGGCGGTGAACCACAAGTACTAGAGTCTGTACCGCAAACGAGAAGGACCATCGGTGCCTCGGGCAACTCACGGAGAAAAGCAGACTGTGAAAGAAGCAGCATAGAAGACGATGAAGGAGGCGGAACCGAGACTGGAGGTGTGGAGACTGGCTGTGGAGGTGAAGGGTGCAAGATAATGCGAACACCCTGAAAGAGAAAGCCATAAGTGTTCAGTCGGCCGTCGTGAACCACCTCCCGATCGAATTGCCACGGCCTACCTAATAGCAGGTGACAGGCGTCCATTGGAACAATATCACACCAGATCTCGTCTCGGTACGTCTGACCAACAGAAAAAGCTACCAACACTCGCCGATCCACTGTGACCGAGCTTCCTTTCTGAATCCAGGCTAATGTGTATGGCTGAGGATGGGGTTCGCTTGTCAAACGTAACCTCTCGACTGCTTCTGAGGCCACCACATTCTCGCATGCACCAGAGTCAATCATAAAGCGACAAACTCGACCCCCGATTGTGCAAGTGGACTCAAATAAGTTGTGACGTTGACCCGCACTTGCGTTGGTAACATGTGGAGATAAAAGAGACCTGCGAAGGACCAATGCGTGACCAACATCCCCCATGACGTGCTCCTCCGTAATCTCCGGGTCCTCATCAAAGATAGGAGGGCCGGTGTAGTCCTCCTGTTCATCTACTAAAAGGGCCCGCGAATTACTTGCCTTCGGACATTGGGCATGTCTATGCCCTGCTTCGCCACAACCAAAGCATCTCGGAGTGCCCTGTGAACGAGTGCCACCGCCTTGCGTGTTTCCAGCACCACGGCCGCCGAATGATGAACCGGTATGAGGCAGTCCGATAGTGGGACGTGAAGAAGCTGTCGGTGCTGGTGTTCCCGAGCTAGTTGGTGGAGGCCGTGAAGGTTGGAAAGTGGAAGTCGGTCGGCGAGCCTGTTGTTGTTCAACGAGTAGGGCGCGCTGGTGCGCCTCCGAAACGGTGTGTGTTGTAAAAAGATTGACCATGTCCTGGATAGAAACACGAAGGCCACCAACATAACGCGAAACCTTTTGTTTAGGTGTTTCACGAAGATCCAACCTCGCAAGAAGTTGATAAAACTCTTCAGTATATTCATTGACAGTGCGTTGTCCCTGTCGAAGGTGCTGTAATTTCTGGTACAGTGTTTGGACAAAATTGAATGGTAAAAACTCCTTTTCAAGGCACTTACGGAATTTGCTCCACGACTTAATCTGTGCTCTTCCCAGTTGATGCCGCTCGCTTTTCAATTGCAACCACCATGCACCTGCTCGACCACGAAGCCGAGTCGCCACAAGGTCAACACGTCTCTCGTCGGGTACACCTTTATAATTGAGAGCTGATTCTACGGCTGTTAACCAATCGAGAAATTCAGCCGCCTCCAATCCGCCGGCAAACTCCGGAATTTCCACACGAAAGGCTGATTCCCATTTGCTATCAGCCACAACATCAGCTTGTGCAAAATGGCGACGACCATTGAACCCACGACCAACATCAAATTCTGTGCCCCAGCCGTGTAGCAGGTCGTCATCCTCGCTGTCGGAATCGGAGTCCCCGCAGCGACCCCCACGCTGTCGACGACGAGTCTCCATCCCGCCGCCCGGTTCGCGTCGGAATTCCTGGTCTCCACAGCGATGGCAGCCGCGAATTAGGGTTTCACGATGATGATGGACCCTATGGCCCCGACCATCCTCCTGTTCACGCCGACGAGGGTACTCGCGGAATTCCTGCTGGTCTCGAACAAAACCCTCGGCAAAAGGATTGTCGTCCGACCATGTATCATCACTGCCGTCTTCAGGTGGTGGAAATGGCTGGCGGAACGCCTCTGCAAATCCACGACCACCACGGCCAGCCCTATGACCCCCGCGACCGCCTCGGGCTCCGGCGAAGTCACGATTCGCGTGCCTCTCCTGCACCATTGTAGCTAACGTGAGACGAATGTCTTCGATTCCCGCAGACAAATCTGCCACGCGATCGTCCATCGTTCCCATTCGATCGTCCAAACGATTGAAACGGTCGTCAATCTCGGCATCTCGTCGTTTCGGCGGCATCGAAAATCGTCCTGGTTAACTGATACCAGATGATGTAGGAAGCGTACGATGGGATTTGTGATAACAGAGAAAACTCTCAAATACTGTATTATTTCATAAGCAATCATTCGTTCAATGACAAAGAGAAAGAGCCTTATATGCTCGACACTTAACGACCTAACAATAAATCTTAAAAGCCCAATAACACAAGCCCAACAATACTAAATAAAAGAAACATAAAATATTAATGATAAATAGAATAGTGATCAAACGAGGGGTCGGAGACGATCATGTTTGTCGAGGAACACCAAAGCACTCTCGTCGGCATCAGCAGGGATCTATGAATCATATTGCGCAAAGCAAGCTAACAATAAGATAAGGTGCAGAATCCCACTAAAACTAATAACTCCCTTTTGTGAAACAAATAGGAACTTTATACACAGATTTTACCAGTAAATAAACCAGGTGATGAGACAAAAACAGTATAGTTTTGAACAAAGTGTTGGATAAAATTTCATGTGATTCAGCAATCTTATCTTTAACGCAATGGACCCCCTTTGCCTATTGTTGAATACTACTTCAAATTACAAGCAAAGGTTGAAATCAGGCAGATTGGGAATCCCTCCCTATCCCTCCCTATATATTAATTCAAAATGTGTTGAGCCTATGTGGCGGATTCTCATGCTTCGAATGCTGACATGGCAAAAATCTAAGCTTCGTGAATTTGTTTTATTATTATTTTTTGCTTTGGAGTTAGGTTTGGTATTAGACATAAATAACTTTACACATATATTCATTTACTCAACACCCATGTTGTACATGGGTATTAGTACTAGTTATGTATTTAAGTAAGAAGAAAGCCGAGATCCGCCGGAGAAACTCACTTCTTAACGGACTCGCCGTTGGCTTTAGTGTTGACGGAATCTGGGGCTTTTTCCTCTTCCTCCTCGTAGTCCAAAAGCTCCTCCTCATATGCATCGTTCTCTTTATTAGCGTCTCCCATTTTTACCTGTCGGAAACAGCATATCAGTTAACAAAATTTGATCTTTTCGTTGTTAACCTCTCAAACAGATTATAAACAAACAAACAAACAAAACATGAAAACATGGAAAGCAGCTCAAAAACCTCATTTTTAATTGAAAAATAAACGAGAAACCCATTTTTACCTCTTGAATACGATAGAGATGCCGAGGATAAGGTCCGAAAATAGAGGTTGCAGAAAAACTTATCAAAGAAACGATGAGGGTGAAAGTATGCCGTGGAGAGAGAGAGAGAGAGAGAGAGCAATAGGGTTCTGATTCGTTTGCGCATTTGATATGGTGAGGGGGAGGGTACCAAGTTGACTGATATGCCCTTGGAAAAACAAGATAATAACATGAGCCAGTTCATACTTCACTGTGTTTGCAACATATGACTAAGTTGGTAAGCCACAACTTCAAAACTATAACCGAAGTGGATTTTCTTTCCTTTCTCAGTCGTAAAGTTGAGACTTTTTAGTTGCATTTGAGTGTTATGTGGCATTTGTCACCACTGTAAATAACTTTCTACCGATGATATTATAGTATCAAGAGCTTTAACTTCATTTTAAGTTCGGATGCAGGAAGAACTGTATACATTTCTGCTGATCTTGCATACAACAAAAAGGTGACATCTTTCAAACAAATGAAGAAGATCGAGCAAGAAGAAAAGGTTCAATCCATTAAACTAGTGCTTTTTCTGTACAATGCACTACACTTTTTTGGACATAATGTGATCATTTCTTAGGAATTTAGACAAATATATGTGTGTAAATGGTACTTTCTGGTGTTATTCGGATGGGGCAAAAATCCAATCCAATACTTCATGAAAGTAAAAAAAGAAAGTACAAATAGTTCTAACAATATACACCAAAGCTGCTGCAGAAAAAACATCAGTATGTCCTTTTCTGGCACCACATAACATTTTGCAACTTGTCAGTAACATCCCATTATTAAAGTACAATCTAACGGGCAAAAGCAAATCTTTTCCTGTTTTTCACAACATCTGATCAGATATAGTTCTGTGGCACATCTGTTACAATCTAATTTACCCAAAAATCTAAAAGACCAAGCAACTGGAAGCCGGCTTTAACTCCACAATTCACCGAGCTACTTGGTTTACGACCGGACTAAACTTCCCAAAATCATCAAACTCAGTGCCTTGCACTGGCGGCAAAGAGAACATGCTAACGGTGGAGCTTCCCTTTCTAAGTTCCTTGAGAGTCCTCAAGGCCGAAACCGTTAGTCTTAAATACATGTTCTCCATGCATTCAATTTCTGAAAGCTCATCTGGAACTCTGAGTTTTTGAGCATCCTTCTCCACTGGCTGGTCACTGTAATTGTTTTCTCTTGGGCCCAACTGCTCGTGCCGTGAGAAGATGCGATTGATCATCATCTCACACTCCTTTACTAGTTTGTTCAGAACCTCGGTCCTGAAGAATGGCTCGTGCAGAACCTTCTGGATGAAAGGCAGTCGAATCAGGTCGCCACTTTTCTTATCATACTTCTTTAAAATCTTCAGTAGACCTGTTCAAGCAAAGGCCAAGAAAGCGTTCGATTTCTGGATTTGTTAACTGGTCCAAATTAGACACAATTTTAAGCACAACACAAACTAATCAGTGCACGGCAAACCAATTAATTCAATGAAAGAGCAAGGATGAAAATTGCTAAGTAGCAGGCCATCAATAGGAAAGTTCCTTTAGACAAACATCTGTTCAATTCAATGAAAGAGCAAGGATGAAAATTGCTAAGTAGCAGGCCATCAATAGGAAAGTTCCTTTAGACAAACATCTGTTCTTTCTGTTTGATCGACAGGGACAAACTACAAACATCACTCCCATCCTTTCTATTCAAAGCACGGGTAACGACACCTACTACAAGTTAAATGTTAAATTTTGTGCCGTACAGGCCGAGCAAAAATCAGGAGGGAACAACCTAAATGTTAAATTTTGTGCCGTACAGGCCGAGCAAAAATCAGGAAGGGAACAACCTATAAATTAATAGCAATTAAAAAAAAAAGAAAAAAAAAAGTTTTTATTGTGTTGCAACTCACATTTACCATAACCATATGGATAGTTTATTGTTATAGAGTAGAGACACCTGTATAGTTAAGAGCACTGTAATTCTCCAACAAGATCATCTCCCCGTGAAAATCTACGAGTTTCCTTCCTACTTTCATCAGCTGTTCTTTCGAATTATCAGCCTCAGCAATATCATCCCTCAGCAACTACATTCAACCAGAAAATAGAGACGCAATACAATAAGAACCAGAAAGAAAAACAAGAGAATGGTTGGTTAGCTAAATCACCTCAAGTGAATTTGTTAGTCAGGGTTGTGCCAGCCAATTTATAGCCAAATTACTGATATCTACACTATGACCAACGGACTCCTTATAACATTGTCAAATAGAGCGTCCACAAAAATAGCACTACACATTTCCTTTCATATCCCATAGTTAGCCCAGGATCTATCAACATCTCAAAGCTGATTAAACTTGCAGCTCAACAGACACATGCTGCAAAGCTACATTTCAACCTTCATATCCAAAACTGGATAGTAGAACTTTTAAGGTTTACAAATGTATTTAAGTTCACTACTCAATTAAAAAAAAAAAAAAAAAAAGGTATCACAGTAAACAAAGATTATTCTGCTTGAAAGCAGAATAATCTATTTCGCGACCAATTAACCAGCTTTTCAAATTATTAATATGCTAATCCTGCTCTAATACTCCGACCGCGTAAAGGGAAAATCGCAGGAAAGAAAATCCCAAACCTCAAAACTAACAAATGAGAAAAAAAAAAGGCACCTTTAATTTGATGATATACTCTTCCTCTTGATCCATGAAGAAGCCATTAAATTTCTTAATCTCTGCTTCCAAAAGCTTAACGAAATCTTTCATTTCCTTGGTCACGTTCCCTTCGCCCGACTGATCATCTCCCAACAATCTGCGCATCTTGGTCGGCCTCTCGCCGCCGTCATCCACAACACACCTCGCAGATTCCTCCATGGGAGAGATGGAATTGAGCTCCTTCTTCAAATCTTTGTATGATATGAACTTGTCCTGCCAATTGGGGAACATTTCATCGAGCAATTTCCTCAGAATCTTCCAAAACTTCATATTTGTGTATGTGGGTAGGAGTAGAAGGAGATTTGCAGTGTGATTGCCTGTACATACATATATGCATGTCTGTGAATGTGAAAATAGAAGAAAGGAATATTCGGATGGATTGATGAAGAAGACGGGAATATGCGAATATCCGAAGAGAACATCATATTTTCCCTTATTTATTTATTATATTCCTTTGGTTTGATCGTTTGTGGTTATTGCCTATTGGGGTTCGGCTTATTTGCAATGAGACCCCTCGCTTTGTTGGGAATTGTCATATTCTCTAGAAATAATAAATTAACAATATTAATTATACTTGCAGCCTCTTACTTATCTGAACTCGACATGATGAGGCTCTTCTTCTCTATGGCCTATGCCATGCGCTTCTATTTATTTGGATCTGCAGATACATATTTTATGAAGTGGAGTGAGAAGCTAATAATATTGTAGCATAACATAAGTGGTTATAGAATAAAAATGGCATTGGAATAAAGTTTGATAATCATAAATACTACAGAAAGCTTGCAACTACACAAGCAATCAAGAATTGAAGATATCTTCATCCATCCATATCTTATTATAAATAAAACATTTTTATTTATGTATGCAAGTTAGAGTGAAATGAGAATGTATTTGTGTTCATTATTATTATTATTTATTTATTATTATTATTATTCCCTCTTTTAATTAGCATGGGAACACAATGCATATATGCCATCCTTTATTTCTGCTTATATTCTGCAGGACCACCTTATGTTTGTCCAGGAAAACTTTGCATCTGTTCCAAAAGGCAAAAGCACAACTATTTTTTTTTTTTTTTCTTTTTTCCCCTCTTTGTTTTGTACTTTCTTTTCTTTATTATTTGTTGAAAAAGTTTCCCATGGTCGAGCTTCACATCCGCCGATTCTAGTTGGAACCTGAACAAAAAAAAAAACTTTAACTAACAGAATTGATTTAAAAAAAAAAAAAAGAAAAATAAGAAAAATTTACCCCCCAAGCAAAGCTATCATCTTTGCTTACCAACTGATCCCATTAGACTTGCAAGTTATCCCATGTTAAATTCCTAGTCCATTTGTTAGTTTATTACTACCTTATCCCTCATTCATCCAATATGTCCTGCTTTGTGCAACCCATTTCTTGAGTCACAAGGCTGATGAAACCCAGCAATGCAGCAATAGTATATATATATATATATATATATATTGTTGTTGTTAACAAACATGCATGATTGAGTGCAATGCAGCAAGTCTCAAACTCAATTTGCAAGATATGTCTTGCTTCCTATAAAGGTCAATCTTTAGAATATTCTTCAATAGGGCTATATATATTTCTCCCCTTAGCCCACAACATGATGTCTTTTAATCCATCAAAAAGTTTCTTCATTTATTAATCACCATCTGTAGAAATTAGAATATCAATTTCATCCTTGAGGCTCACTGTTCGTATCATCAATTTTTATAGTGTGTAAGGGTGAGGAAACAATTGATAATCGTCCTGCAGTGTGCACGTCTGTGTGTTCGGTGGTGTTCACATAGTACTCCAAAGATTTTTTTTTTTTTTTTTATCATTCAACATTTTCTTCCAAGTGCTTGTCAGGTAAGAAATGGCTCCACATTTGCTTCACGGGACGTTGCATGCAACCATATATGAAGCCGACGAATTACAGGGTGGATTCAATTTTGGGTTATGCAGCACGGTATACTATTTTCTTATCACCGAGTAGTGATTACTATACAACTAAAAACTTCACCATTACTATTGTTGTTGTTATCGTCGTCTCTAAGAACATGCTATGTGTCACATAGAGAAAAAGAGAGAGAAACAAGATATTAACCGGTAGCGCTTTCTTTTGGTGTTTTTCTCGTTATGGCCCTCGGCTTTCAAGGCTGGTTTCTACCCACAAAACAGGAGCAAAAAATTCTTATCACAACTCAAGAGATTTGTGTTCTGCCGCCCAGAGGTAAATTTTGATCTGCAATAATATTTTACCATTAATCCCTTTTATGCTGTGTGTAACTATTTAAACTGGTCATTTTGAAAGTGAAGCCTTGTGTCTCTTCTTACACCTAAATATATACTTTGTAACTGCTTATAATCATGGTGCATGGCATGCTGATGAATATATGTAAACTTGCGAGCCAGGTCGTCGGCTCCCGGCTGTATGCAACCATCGACCTAGAAAGGGCCCGAGTCGGCAGAACACGAGTTATCCAAAACGAGCCATCTAATCCCCGTTGGTATGAAGAATTTCACATATACTGTGCCCACACAGTCTCCAACATCGTCTTCACTGTCAAAGACGGCAACCCGATCGGAGCCACCTTGATCGGGCGGGCCTACCTTCCGGTCGAGGAAATTATGGCCGGCCACATGGTGGACAGGTGGATCGACATCCTAGACGAGGACCACAATCCCATCCACGAAAACTCCAAGATCCACGTCAAACTGTTGTACGTCAAGGTCACTCAGGAGACGAACTGGTCGGGAGGCCTTAGAGCCCCATCCTTTGCCGGCGTGCCCTACACGTTCTTCAGGCAAAGGCCCGGCTGTCGGGTCACCCTCTACCCGGACGCTCACGTGCCGGACGACAGCATCACGAAATATCTCGAGTCGGAGGGGTATTACGAGCCGGGTAGATGCTGGGAGGATATATTCGACGCGATCACCAATGCCAAGCACTTGATATACATAACCGGGTGGTCCGTGTACACGAGGATCACCCTGGTGCGGGACCCGCAGAGGCGGAGGAGTCCCGCAACTCTTGGCGAACTACTGATTAAGAAGGCGAATGAAGGGGTCAATGTGTTGATGCTCGTGTGGGACGACCGAACGTCCGTTCTGGATTTCAAGAAAGACGGCCTAATGGCGACCCATGATCAGGAGACCAAGGCGTTTTTCGAGGGCACGAGGGTTCGGTGCATGTTGTGCCCTCGTAATCCAGATGGTGGGGCCAGCATCTTGCAGGGATTCGAGGTTTCGACCATGTTCACTCATCATCAAAAGACGATCGTGGTCGACAGCCAACGGACCTCGGGAGGGAAGAGACGCATCGTAAGTTTCTTGGGTGGGATCGACCTTTGCAACGGGCGTTACGACACGAGGGGTCACTCCCTTTTCCGGACATTGGATTCGGTTCACCGGGACGATTTCCACCAGCCCAACTTCCCGAGCTCGTCTGTTGCTAAGGGAGGGCCGAGAGAGCCGTGGCACGACATCCACTGCAGGGTCGAGGGGCCGGCCGCCTGGGACGTGCTCTACAATTTCGAGCAGAGGTGGGCT
Organism: Striga hermonthica; assembly: GCA_902706635.1. Classification (NCBI taxonomy): domain Eukaryota; kingdom Viridiplantae; phylum Streptophyta; class Magnoliopsida; order Lamiales; family Orobanchaceae; genus Striga; species Striga hermonthica. Next base: position 10,699,013 of record CACSLK010020742.1, on the reverse strand, counting down.
AAGCAGGTGGGCAACAAGTTCATATTCTCCATGAACGAGCTCTACAGGTTTATTGTCCGTCCGGAAGAAGCTATCTCCCCGGACGACCCAGAGAGGTGGAGTGTCCAGATATTTCGATCAATCGACGGTGGGGCTACCGCCGGATTCCCAGAGAAGCCGGAGGAGGCGGCGGCATTGGGGCTCGTGAGCGGGAAGGACAATGTGATCGATCAGAGCATACAGGACGCGTACATCCATGCAATTCGTCGGGCGAGGAACTTCATATACATTGAGAATCAGTATTTCATAGGGAGCTCCTTCGACTGGAGGAGAAAGGCTGACGACATTACGATCGAGGACATAAACGCGCTGCACCTGGTGCCCAAGGAGCTGTCGCTTAAGATTGCTAGTAAGATACGTGCAGGGGAGAGGTTCACGGTGTACGTGGTGATCCCGATGTGGCCGGAGGGGATACCGGAGAGCGGCTCAGTTCAGGCGATTCTCGACTGGCAGAGGAGGACGATGGAGATGATGTATGCCGATATTGCAAAGGCAGTAGGGGAGAAGGGACTTCATGGAGTGGATCTCAGGGAGTATCTGACCTTTTTCTGCCTTGGCAATAGGGAGGTTAAGAAGGCAGGGGAGTATGAGCCGCCGGCTGGGCCTGATCCTAATACGGATTACCATAGAGCTCAACAGTCGAGACGGTTCATGATATACGTTCATTCCAAAATGATGATCGGTGAGCACACGCATATGGATTAGAATAATGCTATATGTATCTCCCCCCTTACACCTTGGTGTACATCCAAGGGGTGGACGTACATTTTTACCCTTAATGAATAATTTATTAAACTATTCATTAAGGGTAAAAATGTATCTCCACCCCTTGGATGTACACCAAGGTGTAAGGGGGGAGGTACATGTAGCATTGATGGGGATTAACCATTTTTCTTCTTCTTTTCTTCTTCTTCTTCTTCTTCTTTTTTTATTATTATTCGTTATTCACCAATGTTGGCAATGCTTAAAAGTTAAATCATGACTTCTTCCTTTTAAAATCTTATTAACAACTTGTTGGGTGCAACTGTAAGTGGATGATGAATACATAATCATCGGGTCAGCCAACATCAATCAAAGATCGATGGACGGTGGAAGGGACTCAGAGATTGCAATGGGTGGGTTCCAACCAGGCCACCTGGCCAGTAACAATAGGGCAGCAGCAGCATCAGCAAGGGGTCAAATATTCGGCCTCCGAATGGCCCTATGGAGTGAGCACCTTTTACGCGAGGATGACACGTTTCTTGATCCAGGGAGCCTTGAGTGCGTGCGGACTGTGAATGCAATTGCCGATGAGAGTTGGAAGTTGTACTCGAGCGACACGTTTGAGGAGGACCTTCCGGGCCATCTTCTTAGCTACCCCGTTCATGTGTCGAGCAATGGCGAGATTGGGGTGCTCCCAGGGTTCGAGTTTTTCCCGGATACCAAAGCACGAGTGCTCGGGACTAAATCGGAGTATCTTCCTCCCATACTCACTACGTGATGATGGATTGGTGTGATGATGGTTGTTGGTTTGGTTCAATAATGGTGCATTATAGTTTGTTTGTTTGTTAGTTTGTTTGTTTGAGAGGAAGAAGTTGAAATAAGATAAGATACGCGTCTCGGTTTGTTTAACATCCCTCTCTAACTGGTCGATGTTCAATGTACGGAGTTTCTGTTTTGGACAGACATTTTTATAGGTTGATGAATTTGTCAAAGGAAAATCAATTAGCCTAAATTGGTGATCCTTTTCAAAGCATTCACTATATACAGAAACTAATGTGAGGTAATCGATTGGAAAAATATGATTCTGCAGGTTAAAAGTATGACTTTTGTTTGAAAAAATCACACTTTTTTAACAAGACTTATATCAATTGATTGCTGTCAAATAACATTAGTATTTTAATTATATTGTGGAAATGCAATGCATAAAACAATACAAGTAAACAGATATAAAATAAACATATATATTGATCACGGTTGGAAACATGAAAACCATGGGCGAAGCGAAACCACCACTACATATACAAACATAATATGTTTAATTCAATTAAAAAAAAATTTTAATATATGTCGTTTGAAAAGTTGCACACTAATTAAGAATATTTTTTTGTCAATAATAATCTTATTTAATGAAGATAGAGATAAATGTTTTGAGAAAAAGTGAAGAGTGAATATGAGAAGATCGTAATATATTTATTAGCTAAATTAGGGTAATGATAAAAAAAATATGTACAAAAGATCCAAAACGACATTTATTTAGTTAATAGTTGATAAAACTAGAATGGCATTTTTAAAAAAAAGGAGAGAGTATATATTTCCATCCAATAAGATACAGAAAAATCACGGATTAAGCGAGCATCTCCAGTGTGTAATATTGTAAGTGAATTAATTTTGCCATGTGTCAATTAAAGAAAGGTTGAGTGAATCTACATCACATGGATGTTGAGTCCACAACTTCTAAAATTTTAAGTGTTCCTCAATGCATGAATAACTCCTAAATAATATGGGCTTTTTTAAAATTTTTTATTTTTGGCTCAAATATTCAATAAGCCCAAATTTTGGGCCCCTTTTTGTACAAAGAAAAATTAACAATCTACTAAACACCACATAAAATAAAAACAAATTAATATAAAATCAATATAGTGATTAGTGAAGCTTTGGCGGCTTTGCTACTCAGGTCTTCAAATTCAGATTGATTTGCGCATGTCTTCTAATTTGAAACTTGAGTTGCACATAAGCTATGGTATATGCACATGACGCAAGTGAATTTCAGTTCAAATTCCATTTTCTAGAAAAAAATTCAAAAAAGAATAAGCACATAACGCATGTAACCCCAAACATAATCATTTACCTAATCACTGGCAAATAGTTAAAACCTCAGTAAGGTAATTTTACATCTTGCATTTCAAATTACCTGAACAATGATACTTGTTATTATGTAGTTCCAACTTCTAACCATTAAACCAACATTATCCTTTCACATATTTGTAGACTTTCTTACAATATGTCACACTTTCAACATCATAAATAGAGCTTTGACATGTTATAATATAATATGCAATTTTGTCACAGGTTGACTCGTCTAACAACAATTAGTCTATCTCACAACTGAACCTTAACATCACTAATGATAATTTTACGGGTAAACTATTCAAGATTAATCAAAATGCAAACACCCTATTAGAACACACAGATTAAACTCATATGCCACTACAAATGCTTCAATATACCAAACAAATAACAATTTCCATTTTGAGGAAAAACAAAAGGGTTCTTAGAAACCACATCTCCAATAATAAAAACCCATTCCAGAATAGCTTTCATTCCAAATTTACGAGTCATCTACGATACCAATTAATCCGGCAGAGAAAAAAAAAAAAACAAAAAAGAGAGAACTTCATAGTTTTACCAAGAAAAAGCAAGGTACAAAGAAGAAAAAAAATTAAGAACCTGTAAAAGACAGAGTTGTCCGTCTAAGAACTTGCAAACATGGAAATCAAGTATTGAAATTGTTATTAGCTAAAACTATCCACCCTTAATGAGTGATGGTTTCTTGATAGTATATATGAGTGATTTTTTCTTTGTGATTCTTTATTTATTTTGTTAAAATTATATCTCTGTCACAACTCACAAGTATTTCATGGGGCTGGTAATGATGTTCTTTGGCTGCAAACAGATTTCAACATATATGTTGTCAATATATTTGATACAGTGAAGGTAAATAATATGTACTATATTGTCCAATTGATGTTTATCTCTATTCTGATTCTTTACCTTGGTTCAGAATTCATAATATAATAATTGTAAACTTAGCTAACGAGAATAAAACAAAAGGATTCATCATATTTGCCTTTTGATTTCAATAAACACAGAAAAAAATCAAATCGAAATTAGAAAATTACACATTAAATCGAGAATCGTGAGCTGGGTTTCCACGGAAATTCACTATTGTATAAAACTCATATGCATAAATATTTGAACATTTTCATTCAACTAAATTCAAATCAAATCAACCAAATCCTACAATAATTTAACATCATCCGTGAAAAAAGAAAAATAAAAAGTGAATCTGTATACAGAATGAAGAAAGAAAGAGACTCGCGTACCAGAAACTTTTTGTTGAATCCGCAATTGTATTTTCCCGGCGAAGTAATTCTCAGCAAAGTAGTCCGTAATTGTATTTTCCCTCAAAATTTTTCCCTCAAATATTTGACGATTTTCAGAATTTTATTTGTCTCTTCTCCCCAAATCTGGAGGGAATTAGTTCAAATAGCCTAACCTACATGACTATTTGTTTAAATGACCCTTGACCCAAAATAAAAAACAAAACTTAATGAAAAATAAAATTTATAAGACAATCCCTTTTTTACCCTCACTTGTATTGTCTTCAATAACTTGGGACTTAGAAAAAAAAACGGCACAATCGATCGATCTCATTCTGCTCTCTCTCTCGCGACGCACCTCTCAACTCTCTCTCCCGCGACGACATCAACATCTCTCTCTCTCTCCCTCGCGACGTCTCTCTCTGTGACACCCGACCCTATGGAGCTCTCTCTCGTCAACTTCGGTACGTATATTTTCAGTTTTTGTCAATTTTTTCTTTTATTTAATTTTCATCTTTTTGAGCCTTTGATATTTTTGGAGTAAGATTTAATATGTGTGATGTGAATTCATGTAATTTTGCTAGTTTTGATGGAATTGAAGATGATAAATTTGTGCACGCTATATGTTTGATGAAATGCTTGAGTTAAAGAAATGAAGATAGTAAAAGGTGCACTCAATGTGTTTGATGAAATGTTTGATATGCTACTTGTTGTATACATGGAAGCAATGAAGCTATCTTCGTTATATTTTACACTAAAACGAATATACACTCGTTATTATGAGATAACAATAGTTAATTCTTTTTAGAATATGAGGGAATCCATTAAAAATAACTTAAATTATGACTATAACGAGTAAAATATCGCTATAATGTATGAAATAGCGAAAGTATAGGTGTATTTAATCGATCGAGATGGAAATATAAATTCGTTATGTTGAAAATCATGATGAATTTACTCTCTTTATGGCTATTTTGATTGAATGGAGTGTTAACGATTCTATATTCGTTATATATGACATTAGGATGATAGTTTGAACTCGTTAGATAAAAATGATGAGTAATGAAGTTGAAGATCATTTACTTCAATGACTAAAGTTGAATCGTTATAGTTTGTATTCGATCAAAAAATAACCATAACGAAAATAACAATCGTTAAAGTAGAATCGTTTATTAGTTATGTTGAAAATCATAACCAATATGTGTGTTATTGATATATGAATGTTGTACTTCTTACATTCAAAATATAAAAATGTGCATGTGATTGTTGTGACTTATGATTGATGTTGTACTTTTTAATTTATGACATATGTTGTCTTTTTTCTATACTTTTAGGAACCGAAATGGAGTATATTTTGACCATGTTATGTATTTTCTTGCCTTCAAAATTATATGAGTTGTTGCTGAGGTTTGGGGTGTAAAGAGGGGTGTAACACCCCGCTTATCAGAGTAAATTTTTCGCAACTTTTACTTCGAAACTATTTATAACTTTTTCGAAATCTTTTGCAACTAACTCGGGATGCTACTCAACTTATCTTCTTGAAAATCTGTTTCTCTTTAAACTATCATTTAATACTTCACTGAAACATAAAAACAGATTTCATTTAAACTTGCATTTAAAATACATAATCATAATTATCATAATTTTTAAAACAATAAATCTAAAATTCCTTAAAATGCAAGTTCAATAATTAATGTGCGTAGCGGAAATACTTGAAACGTGGTTACATATACAAACTTTTATAAATGTCCATATTAAAGCTTATCTTCATCTGCATCCACGATCCACACCAACACAGCTCCACTCACACCTCCTTGTTAACCTGTTACCTGAAACTAAAACTCATGGGGGTGAGTAACGAATATGGATAATCATAAACTAGTTTATGATCGGTAACTTAAACTTTCATTTCTCTGGCCGATGGTTAATCGGATACGTGTGCACACTCTGATGGATATTTCTCAGGCCCGTCTAGCCTCCATCAGAACTTAGGATATAATCTTTGAGACAATTTAATGCCTCCTTATCCCAAGCGTAATAAACATTAAACTTCGGGATATAACTTTTGAGACAACTGATGATCTCCTCATCCCATATCACATATCGTACTCAATGTGATACCCATTCAGGGTCCCCACCTTTTCATCTTTGAAATCGTTTGTAACTCAATAAGTGTTGTACTGGTACTGTATCTGCAAGTTAAATCAAATATAGACAAATATACTAAGTACTATGCTCGTATACTCAATAAGTTCTTTAGGATTATTAACTTATCCCATTCTTAAACTTGCTTATTCTCAAGTTTATACTTAACTTCACTTTTTACTTTTACTCAAGTTAATTACTTAACCTTATAAAATATATCTTCTTAAACATCAATATGTTTCATAACATGCCATAACTCAAATGTGAAAAATAACCATATTTCACATTATACTTGATTAAGTACTTAACTTACTTTTACCATCATCATCATCATCATCATAAACTCATCTTAAATTGATCTTAATTCATCACATATCATACTTCTCAATCTTTTGATTTATACAAATTTTCACTTAATTAAAGTGAAAATTATTATACTCATCTTTTCATCATGTTCTTAATATGTGAGATTTAAAACAATTTATATAAAATTATATACTCAATATATTGAGCTGAAACTTGGTCAAATTGTTCATCACTCATATAAGAATTTTTTTCTAAAAATTCCATTTTAAAAACTAAACCATATACTAAATACTCTTGCATATAAAATCATCTTGACACGTATGACATATAAATATTTTAACTCGTTCAATTCTCAACATAAAATCATGAAATTTGGCAGTCATGTTCTTAACCAATATATAAGCATGTCTTAAAAATTTCATAATTTTATCATGCGTATATATCGAGTTATTAAAATTTTAAAATCACAGCTAAAATAAAGAACATAAAATTTCACTTGCATGCTTAACTTCAAAAATTTATAACTCAAACTATACTATGCCAAATAACTTAAATTCTTATTCTCATGAACTCCTCTTTTACACAAGAATTTATCATGTAAATCATACTTTTCCAGCTTATTCTTTTCTTTATCAAAATCTCATTCCAATCAAGCACATATATCATATAATTGATCTTGAACAACTTTAACTCTTTTTATTCATATGATCCATTATAAACTCAACTTCTAATCATGATATACATACTTATAAATATGTAAACTTATCATCAAGACATGAACTTAAGCATATAACTTTAAGACAAGTAAATTACCTCCTTCTTGCTAGAATAAAAACTTGATTCTTCACTTCAAATTCTTCACTCCACCAAATTTCTACTACTTATTCTCTCTTATAAACTTATATAACTTTTGAAACTTTTCTTTGGTGTAAAAACTCTGAGTTTTAGGCCTCTATTTATAGGCAAAATTTTCAAGACATCATAATTGAGTGAAGAAAATAACAAAATAAACAATACTAACTTGTAAAAATAAATATAGATAATAAATAGTATTCTTAACTTGTAAACTTCTCCAACCCATAGTCAATGCTTAGGAAGGCCCCTCTTCTGATCCTAATCTGATCTCAATGATTAAATTCGAAATTTAGTGAAAATTCTCCAATTTACGGAACTAAATTCTGACTTAAAATGAACAGTTACCGTAAAATCAAAAATTCTTACTATTTTCAAATTTTCTTCTTTTCTTTTGGCATTTTTCCTTTTTATGCTAAAAAAATTTTTCTTGTCTTGTAGTCTACTAAAATAGAGAGAAAATAATTTAATTTATTTCTCAAAACTGAAATCGGACATAAATTCCGACTACAATCGAAAATCGAAAAAAAACGAACATTCTAAAAATTTCATATTTCTCTCTAATAATTTAAATAGACTAAAATGTCTAAATAAACTTATCACTTCTTTGAACATTTATAACTTAAATGTTCATGAATACTAAACTCGAAACCTTACTTGTCTCGACTCATTATTCTTTTTCTTTCTCATTCAAACTATAAATGGCCAAATTTACATCCATTTAGCTAAATAAAATGGAATGTTACTTGAACTTGAACTTCATCTTAAATAACTTATTTCACTTCAATAAACATTAATGTGTAATTTATCCTTATAAATTGATCAATACTCAAAACTAAGCTAGGCTCGAGTATCATTTGTTCGGTAATAATCTTAACTCCATGTTCGGTTTCACAACTTATATTGAACGAGTAATCAAAATATACTCGATTTTTATTATTTGCCATCTTATTATAATTAATCCCATCTTATAAATCTATTTATAAAAATAAACAGACCTGAAATAATTAATTACTGAACTGGCTCGATTACTAAATAAAAATTTAACCGATAATACTTTCAACTTAAAGTCGAACTTTTAACTAAATAACTTAATAACTGGGCTCGAAACTAAAAACGAGCATAATTAATAAAAGTAATTAGTTCAAAATTAGAATAATTACTTTTATTAATTACTGAATGGGATATTACAAGGGGATTGTGGGGAGTCTCTGTGGGTGAGGGTTAAGGTGAAGCCATTTGTGATTTGGAGGAGAGTGTATGGAAGGATAAAGAGAAAGAGTGATAGGAGATTAAGATACATGGTTAAATTTGGAGCTATTTTTTGAAGGCTTAGAGTGATCAAAACTCTAAGTTTGGTTTGATGCTTGAGAAAAATAAAATAGAAAAGAAATGTGTTGCATATGATTTTTGTTTGGCCCCATTTGTGACATGTTGGTTGCTAAACATTATGGTGATGATAAGCATGCTAAAAATGTGCATTTGGAGATCCTAAGGTCATTTATGAAGCCTTTATTATGTTGTAATTTGAGAAACTAAGAATAGAGGGTATAGGTTGATTCCATGTCGTCGCTGGAGCGACGAGTGTCGCTGGCGCGTCAAACGTGATGGCCGCGGTCGCGGCACTCGTCGCGGGCGCGACAGTAGAAACTGAGCCTCTGAAGGCTGTCTGAAGTATGTCGCGGCCCCGTCGCGCCCGCGACACCAAGGTTGTCGCGGGATCTTTTTTTTTTTAAATATTATGTGTACATGTTCCTCAATTTAATGCCGAGAGTAATATTATCTTTGTAATGTATTCGTATAATGTGTTTAATCTATTTGAGGTTGGTACTTATTAGTGTTGATCTATATAATCTTAGTAGTTATTGCTTGTTTAATCTATTTAAGTTTAGTGTTGGTACTTATTGCTTGTTTGATGTATTATGACGACTTACGTTGTCTTTCTTATTTTTTTAAGAACCCAAAAGGATTATGCGTTTGATATTCCTTGGAAACTGAAAGCAGTCGTGACGAATCGGTGCAACATGAAAGTTGTCGGTGAGGTATTTCACAAACTAGACGATGCACATAAAGATCTATTTGTAGAGTCTTGCTTCCGAGCACTTGTAAATATTCCCCAGCTCAAATTATCGTCGCAAATAGTCCATCAGGTAGTTCTTAGGACATTGAAAGCGTCCGAAGATGAGAAAGATGCAGTGTGGTTTAGATTTGGAGAGAAGGAGTGTAGATTCGGGTTACAAGAGTTTTCTCTTGTAACCGGGTTGAAGATTGTGGCTTTGGATGAGATTTCCTACGACGTCCCCAAAACGAATAGTTCGCTTTTGCAGCTTTTCAAGGATAAGCGGGGGACTATAAAACGCAATGACTTGCTCGTTGAATTTCATAAGCTTATAAAGGATGAAAAGCAGGAGTTGAAGTTCAAATTGGGGCTTGTGATTGTCTTGGAGCATGTTCTTTTGTCTGCAGAGGTCGAGACTCTTGTAGACGAAAGATGGTTTCATTTGGTGGAAGATTTAGAAAAATTCAATAATTTTCCTTGGGGCAACTTATCATACGAGCAGACCGTAAAAGTGTTCAAGCGGACCTCTTTGGGGAACGGACCAAAATCAAAGTCCGTAGCGTATTCTTTGCATGGATTTTCCATAGCAATCATGGTACTTTTCATGTAAACATATATTTATGTTTTTTTTATTATTTATTTTTGTTACTTGTATTCATAATTATGCTCTCTTGTTTGCTAAGCAGATTTGGGCATTTGAGGCGCTACCTAATTTCGGAAGAGAATTTGTTGAAAAAATTGTTTGTAATGTATATCCAAAAATGTATTGCTGGAAAATGGATAAACAGTTGCGAGCCGAGACGCTTCAGTCTTTTTTTGAGAGGGTGGAAGTAAGTTTTGTTATAGATTATTCTTCTTATTTATTGTTATACTCTTAAAATTGTAATTGAAATTCTATTAAAATCAGGTTGAAGTTCGACGAACGTTGGAACCCTCTTCCTCTGAAGTGGACACATCATTTTTTAATGAAATGGGTATAACTTCCTGGACAGAAGTTAGTGTCTGTCAACTTGAGGAAGAAGAAGGCAGTGCATCCAAAGCTGAGAATGAAGAAGCTGATGAATCTTCTAAACCCGATGATGATGAAGAAGAAGAAGAAGAAGAAGAAGAAGAAGAAGAAGAAGAAGAAGAAGAAGAAGAAGAAGAACAAAATGCGTCTCAACCTCCACCACAACCTCATGTTATTGATGAAGAAAAGATCGCAAGTATACTGAGGAAAGTGGTGAAGGACGAAGTGAGGACAATAGTGCAGGAAGAGGTGAGGAAAGTGTTGAAGCACGAGATGAAAATGATTTCGGAGCAAATGGAGACGAAGAGATGAAGATGGACAATTTGTTCGAGAGAATGAAGAACGTGTTTTTTGAAGCAAAAGATAAACCATCTACCCGAGGTACTTATGATGGGACATATGATGACCCGGATGATGAGGTGGAGCAAAATGTGCGGGATACGGAGACCGTTTACCCAGGTAATTTTTTTTTTACATATATATTAGTGTATTATTTTAATATTATTACTCGATCATTTTAATATTTTTTGTAGTAAAAAAATTATTTTAAAAGAAATGCAAATCATGTTATTGAACTATTTGATTATTTTTTTACTTTGCAGACACGATGAAATCACCATCTCCGATGCCCGAACAAGAAATGGCTGGACTTCATGATGATGCGGGTATGTAAAGTATAATTGTAACTACTATGTAATATGACGGTGGATTCTTGTAAATAAAACAGTATTGATTGTTTTCTTGCTTATTGTAGGTTTTGTGAGCCACCCGTCATCATCCATTGTTGTGTACGATCAGAGACAACTGCCGCCGACAACAATTGAGATGGAGAACACTGTTGAAGACGAGACGGCGGCAGCAATTGAGTTGGAGAATACCGATGAAGATGATCCACCTGAGTCTCCTAAGGGGAGAGGGCACCGGAAGAAAAGAAAGGCCGCCGTTCTACGTACTCCGTGGAGGAATATTGAAAAGAGAAAAAAATTTACAACTGTGACGGAGTACGACCCTCATAGGCCAGTGGATCCAGCTAAATTTGAAGATCTCCAAACGTGGTTGATGAATTCCCCTGAAATGTATGTAATTGTGTTAAGTTAATTGTGGCTTACTTATTGTAATATATATGCTTTGTATGTCTTTGTTTAATTTATAAATTTCTTATGTAGTGCTGAAGTTGAGTTGTCCTGTGGTGGTGTAGCACGAAAAAAGTTTTTCGAAGATCTTGTGAACGATCGTTGGCTCAGTAGTGAGGTAAACTTTTTAAAAAAAAATTATTCAATATTTAACTTTTGAAAAACATGATATTAAGTAATCTAATAAACATAATACTCTTATGATAGCATATAGATGAAGCGCTTTTTCACATTCGAGAGCGTGCCAAGCAATATTCTCTCTTGTTTAGACAAGACTGTGCTGTATTGGACACGATTTTCGTGTTATACTTGAGAAACCACTTCAAGAAGATGTCGAAGAATAAAAAAGATGTGGTAGATTTTCCGAATGCCTTGATTAGATACGCCTCAGGGGATCTACCAAATAATGCAAAGTCGTTGAATGATTGTACGAAATTGTTTGTTCCTTTCTGCGACGAGGGCCATACCCACTGGGTCGCATTGGAGATTGATCTAGCCGAAAGATGCATTTACGTCCATGATAGCGAAAGAACTCACATGCGGAATGCACAACTGCAAAGGGAACTGGAGCCCATTCGAGTTGTGTTACCGATGCTATTGAGGACGGTGAATTCTAACTACAGTCCGAAAAAGTTTGATTGGAAACGGTTGAAATCTCCTGAACAAAGCAATGGGTACGTATAATATACATTGTGATCATATTAAGTTTTTAAGTTATGAAATTTGGTCAACTAATAGAATTTGTACATTTATGTTGTTGCAGGTTTGATTGTGGGATGTTTACAATCAAGTTTATCGAGTTTTTTCATGCGGGGAAGAATATTCAAGACGTAGATCAGTCTATGATTAGTGATTGGCGTGTAAAACTAGCGGCTGAAATATTTGCTGCTCATTTTGATCCGTAGTTTGTTGTAAACATTTGGGCGTTGTTCATTTGTGAAGGATAATAAATTTTTGTGGGTTGCTTATTTTTTATGTAAAGTTTATCAAAACTTTTTGTGGGTTGCTGAAAACGGTTAAAAATATAAAGTTTATCAAAATTGTTAAAAGTATTACTGTAACCATATAATATCAAAATGGTCTTTTAATGAAGAACTAATTAAAAATTGAGCCTATTTTTTTTTAAAAAAAAATCGAGCAACTTATTAAAATTAATTTGGCAAATAACAATTGTACAATCGTTCGTTCATAATACATAACAATTATACAACCGTTATTTCACAAAATACAATAGTCGCGGCCGGTGACAAATATCGCGTGCGCGACGATTTGGGATTGTCCTCTGCCCATAAATATCATTTCACAGTGTCGCGGCAACGACGACTGTCTCGCCCGCGACGAATCCGTTAAATAAAAGAACGGTTGTTGAATCATTTTTTTGTTTGAAGTAACGGTTCAACAATCGTGATAGTACAAAATGTAATGGTCGCGGCCGCGACAGTTGTCGCAACCGTGACGACACAATTAGCCCCTCTGTCCATTTATTTATATGGCAGTGTCGCCGGCGCGACGTATATCGCGGGCGCGACAATTCCGTTTATTGAAGGAACGAACATTGAATCGTTGTTTTGTTCCAAGTAACGGTTCAACAATCGTGATAGTACAGAAGTTAAGTGTCGCGGCCGCGACAGGTGTCGCAACCGTGACGATTCAAAAAACCCCTCTGTCCACTTTTTTATTTGGCAGTGTCGCGAGCTCGACGGCTGTCGCGGACGCGACATGTACGTCTATTGAAGGAACGAATATTGAATCGTTCTTTCGTTCGAAGTAACGGTTCAACAATCGTGATAGTACAAAAGGTAAGGGTCACGCCCGCGACATGTGTCGCGACCGTGACAACACAATTAGCCCCTCTGTCCACACTTTTATTTGGCAGTGTCGCCAGCGCGACCTATGTCGCGGGCGCGACAAGTCCGTTTATTGAAGAAACGAACAATGAATCGTTGTTTTGTTCCATGTAACGGTTCAACAATCGTGCTACTTGAAAAGTTAAGTGTCGCGGCCGCGACAGGTGTCGCGGCCGTGACGATGCAATAAGCCCCTCTGTCCATTTATTTATATGGCAGTGTCGCCGGCGCGACGTATATCGTTGGCGCGACATGTACGTTTATTGAAGGAACGAACATTGAATCGTTGTTTTGTTCCATGTAACGGTTCAACAATCGTGCTAGTTGAAAAGTTAAGTGTCGCGGCCGCGACAGTTGTCGCGACCGTGACGACAGAATTAGCCCCTCTGTCCATTTATTTATATGGCAGTGTCGCGGCCGCGGCAAACGTCGCGCCCGCGACATCAAATGTTTTATCTTTTTTTATTTTTATACCTATAATGGAAATCATAGCCAAAACATCGCAATACCTATAATGCAAATCATATAAATCACATCAAACTCATAGCCAAAACCGGAACACAAACCAGATCAAATATCGAATCCAAAAGACAATCCAAATAGATAAGACAAACCAAATCGAAAATAGACAAACCGAATCCATAAGTCAAACCAAATCCAACAAAAGATAAACAAAATCCTTAAATCAAACCAAATTCAAATGATAACACTGTCACTGTTCATCCGGTGCATTCGATGGTGGGGGTGGAGGTGGAGGTGTAGGGTAAGGTAGGCTGCTTCCTGAACTCCGACGAACGTCCCATTGGTTGATCGTGTCGTCCCAACGACGCCATTGTTCAAATTGGCTAGATTCCCAACGGGTCCAACGGTCATTGTGTGCCTCCCATTGCTCTTTATTCAGTTTCATGTAGGTCTTCATCTCGGCTTCGTGCTTCGCTTGCGCCTCCCATCGCTCATTATTCAGCTGCATGTAGGTCTTCATCTCGGCTTCATGCTTCGTCCAACGTGTTGGTGTTATATACTTAAGCTTTGCTTTAGTGGATATTACACTTGTTATT
>CACSLK010020742.1:10614900-10632696 GCA_902706635.1 Striga hermonthica | reverse complement strand
AAAAAAAAAAACAAAGGAACAGGTTTGCCAAAGCTCACAGATTTTAATGGCAGATCAAACAAAATGAATGAATCTGGAATCAGTATCTTAGTGTTCTCGGTTTAGTTGCACTCTAGTTTTCAAATCTTCTATATTGGAAGTAAATATCACTTGGTATGGTCCACCGAACAACATTAAACCTTCGCCATTGACAAAGAAAATCTTTCTGTTGGAAGAAGTCAAAACTCTTAATCTCTAAGTTTAACAAACTCCTTTCTCAGCTGTAAATTGAATTTTCTTTGAATAATTTGTCATATTTTTTGTTGCGGACATTGACAATCAAAAACTAATCTTCATTTTATTGTTGATCCTCAAACTATTGCATAAACATCATGCCAAAATAAATATGAAAACCCGTGTCATCGTAATAAACTACCACAAGCACAATAGATCGTGTTATCTTTTTAAAGACATTCGTAGCAATGAATCTTTTAAGAACTGTTGATTAGATTGCGGAAATCAGATTTTCCAGATCAAACTTTTGGAGAAAGCATCTATCTCAATTCTCAGACGTACAATACATTCAGAATAGTTAGATTTACATCTGCGGTACAAACATCCTGAACACTCCTAAAAGCACCAGTTTCAGTCCCAAGACACTAATACAAAATAGTAGTGCTAAAAAACAATAATTCAGAAACTCAAGACTTTGCATCATAGCATAAAAGGCATTGACATGAAAGGATCTTTTTCTGTAACTTCAAGTTAAAAGTAAGCAATACCTGCACTGAATGGTAAGGGACGGAGACTAAACGGTGTTCATCTACCTGGAAGTTCAAAAAACAAAATTCAACTGTGAAAAGAAGGATACATGTGAAGGGAGTTCAAGGATATTGTTACGGCCTGCAATACTTTGACAAGTTAATCATCAGAAGATCGGACGACATGATTTAGCATGATGTCTATATATATATATAAGCAACCATTATGAAATAATTTGAGGACCTGCATACCATGGACAGACTCTCAAAAAGCATTTCAAAGAAAAGATCAATCCCAACATTTCCAACATCCCCTGTTTGCTGCTCACCGAAGATATTTCCAAAGCCTCTAATACCCATGTCTCTTTCTGCAAGTTGAAAACCTTGTCCAAGATCTCGACATTCTTCTAGAGCAGAAAGCCGCTCCTGAAGGGTAAAGTGAAAATGTTATTTTAGAAGAACTAAGGAAGTCTAATACTTTCCTTATTATTGTTTTATTCTGTTATAAGAAATATGGAATAGGCGATAATACTAAAGAAATAACAAAGGCAGAAACAACTGCAGAAAGATGACATAAGGGAAAGAAAATGTATTAGCGAAGACATGAGCAGCATAAATGACTCTTATAATTGCTATGTTGTACTTCAGTATATTGTTCAAGCAGATGGTAGAAAAATTGAAGAACGTACAAGTGCCAGATCAGAAAGCAGTGACTTATCCGGGTAAAATAAGTACGCATGAGCCTCCTTATCTGCTCGGCCCACTCTTCCACGCAACTAGACAGCAAAGTATATAATTGTTGAGAGATCACAAAGAGACAAAAATAACTATTCACGCAAGAGATGGCTACTACATATTTGTATTGTTAAGTTCAACATAATCATGCTTGGCACTTTAATATCCCGAATTTCCAGTTACATATTATTTAGTTGTTTTATTTCATCTTTCATACATAACACACACACAGATGCGCGCACATATATACAAGTCTAACACCTATGTGTTACACAGGATTTATGAAACAATCTGTGAAACACAACCAAATTCTAAGAACAAAAATATGTATTTCCTCAACTCGAATCATATCGTAGTATCATCATTCATCAAGTACGACTATAAAATTTTTACGCAGAACCATTTAATCATATATATTAGTATTTTACCACAGAAATATCAATAACATTTATTTTCATATAGGTCATTCATCATCAACACTTTCAATCATACATTCACCGAATAGAAAGCTTAAAAAAAATAACTTTTAGCCATATATCGAACTGGCTACTTCGAATGCCCAAACTGCCAGCAGGTACTGTTGCAGAAATGGGACCATCGATTTAGAAGGAGAAGCCATGGCGTGAGTGATAGCAAGGCAAGACATAGTCGCCTCGAAAAGCTGTGGTGAGGCGCACGTGTTAAATACAAGGCGCTTGCCTCACGTGGGACGACACCTCAGCATGGCAACACAGACCCCGAGCACCTAGATGCAATTTAAGTTATTAGGTTATGGTCCTTCACTAATATTTCTCAGTTATTCCTATTTTTTCCAACAAAAGCCTAAATTACGTTGTGCCGTCTCTTCAACTGGCTGAGGCAACGTAATTCCGGCCGTGATCCGCAACCGGCAATGGCGGCAGGCGTCCGGCTAAGAGTTACATGTTTTTCTCTTTCTCTTTATTTCCTTTCGTATTTTTTTTTCTGTCTTCACTGTTTCAGGACTCTCCGCAGCCACCACATTCTTCAACCATAGACGCATAAATTGGAACCCCTGGAGGCGTTGCTTCCAAAAGTCGTTTCCCCTCCCCCCTCCTTTACAGTGCTACATCTACAGGCTTCCCTCTCCCTCGTTGGTCGGGCAGTCGAAAGTAAAAGATCTAAAGTTTTTAACCTTATGATGTATACGTTTTAGGACCCACTGAAGGTTGTCCTCCTGCGCAGAAAATCTAGGAGCATTATTTTCGCCAGTATTCTCTGTCCTAAATATTTTCTTCTCTTGCATTTATCAAGTTGCTTAAGGTTCACTAGTATCATGGCCTGTGCAAATGCAGAGAACTATTCGAAATACGGTTTTGCTTTAAGTCCACAGTTGGCTCCATAGTGGAGTCAACCTTCTTTATAAAGCAAGTAAACCATACCATATTAATAAAATTATATTAGTGTTATTTAAGTAATCAGAGAATATAGTTGATTTACTTATTGTATATAACTCAACTATGGAGCAAAATGCTGACTTCATAGCAAAACCGTTATTTTTATGAAATATAACGACGTGGACAAAAATTTATTAATAAACAAAAAGTTGGGTAACTAAATTGATTTAGTTGGGACATCATGTAATAAATGTGCAAATGTGTATAGTTGGGGTATAAAAAATTCTCAAATCATTTTATTATCTTTAACATTTTTTATTACAGTTGGTTTGAATTTTATTATTCATCTCTTCTTTAAGATATACATATCCTTTTATTTTATAATTTTGTATTCATGCTTAACTTCTATATTTTTTCAAATTTATTTATTCAACAATTTACTATCTATTGAAATTACAACTATTATATTATTTTAAAAAATTTAATTATCAAACGAATTACCCACTCTTAATATTAGAAGTAACTAATGTTCAAGTACCGTTGTAATTATAAAAGTTTATGTAAATGAACAAATAATGAGCAATGACATTCTTTAAATGAAAAGACCCATTGCATGCTTTTTAACTTTATAAATGAACACCTAATTTTCATTATGTTATATGTTATGTGTCAAAACCAATATATAGTGTAATTGATTTATTTTTCTCAATATCATGTTAAGTTATCATGTTAACATCATTATCATCGAAATTAAAAATTGAGGTTCTAAATATTAGCAGTTGTATCATGTGAACATATATGCAAACTCACTTTGCTAGTTTATCTAAATCGTGGTAGTTATGGGACTCCAACTTCTCCAATATTTCACCAGTACCTAATTCACTTATCTTAATACTGAAAATATATTTATGCTATTAATATGTAGGATGATATGTCCATTGCATATTGCATATGGAGCTGGAAGAGTCATTGTTGACAATTCTCCTAGCATAGTGCTAATAATGGACTAGATCAAAATGGCTCAATTAAATTCTAGTGCTTCTTATATTAGTGAAGTTTCTAGAAAAAAATATATATCAAACGACGCAACGAACCTTGGGTCGCTATGGAAACAACCTCCTTGTATAATTACAAGGGTAAGGTCTGCGTACAACTGACCCCCCAGACCCCAACTTGTTGGGAATATACTGGGTATGTTGATGTTGATGAATATGTAGGATGATCTTTTATCTAATTTTTTGTTATGCTGTAATCTTTTCGTAATTCTTTTTATCCAGATAGCATTCTTAACATGGGTGATTTATTTATTTAAAAATAAAAAAACAAGTGGACAAAAAAAAAAAGAAGTGGAAAAAAATTAAAAGCACGTATTCTCGGAATACGTTTTCCTAATTAAATTTTATTAGAGAAAACGTACTCTGGTAATACGTTTTATAAATGTTTTTGTAAAATTAAAAAAAAATAATTTTCCGTTATAAAAGTGGAAGGAATTCAATTCATAAATAGTAATTATAAAACGTATTTGCATAATACGTTTTCAAAAACCCTAAAATTGTTCGTTAAAATTAATAATCTACTTTAGACGTATTTTCGAAATACGTTTATATAGTTTAATTTACCAAAAAAAAAAATAATAATGTAAACGTATTCAGAAAATACGTTTTACAATTATTAAAGTAAAAAAACATATTCCTGTAATACGTTTTACAATCAAATATAAAAAAAAAATCTTCTCTTCCCTCACTTCAGAGACGAGATTTAGGAGTTACAGAAGCAACAGCACTTCGAGCAGAAGCGAGCTGCGTATTAATATCTCTACCCGATCTGAATTGACAACAACGACACGAGCCTCATTTCCGGTTAATTCTTTTGCACAAGGTATATTGACTTATCTCAATTTTTTACATTGTTTTGAGTTGTTTGAAAATTGGGAATTGTTATAGTATGTTTGAATGTAGTGGTGTTTGAATATTGGGAATTGTTATAGTATGTTTGAATGTAGTGGTGTTTGAACATTGGGAATTGTTAATTGTTTATCGAATATTTGTAGTTGAATTGGAGATTGGAAATTTGTTGTAAATTGTCAATTGTGCATTGATTCGTTGTTGTTTGGCTTAGGGTTTTTCGAATTAGGGTTAGAATTAGGACTTTCCATTTATTCGAAATATAAATTAACCATATCAAACTAAAAAATCTAAACAAAACAAAAATAATATATATCCAAGCATTAGCTAAACATTCTCCTAAATAAACTCAAGTTGTGAAGCATTGGAGATTCTCTAATGAAGAGCATGGGGTGAAAATTTTGCCCACCTAGGGCGGTGGCGGGTCTACTTCTCTAGGTACCTACATCCATCATCACGATCCCTAAGTAATGTCAACTATAGAGGTGAAGCTCAAATCTTCAAACCAAATTTTAACACCAAAAATGAACAGGTTCTTCCTACAATATTTTCTTTGTAAAGTTTCAATCGATCAATCAATGTACAAGCTATTAAATTCCCACTAAGTAGGGTCGGCTAAATGGATTGCATGTCGTCATCATGCTCGATCAAAACACATATTCTCATTCAAATATATTTTAAAGCAATTTTTATCTCCTTCTAAGCTTTTTTAGGTCTATCCTTCCTCCTAATGTGCATTCTTAATTCTAATGTTTCTACCTTCTCACGGGGTCTCAAAGTCTCTCTTACGCACATGTCCAAACCATCTTAATCGTGATCCCAACTTTATTTCTAATACTTTCATTTCTAATCTTATCTAACCTAGTATGCCCACACATTCATCTCAACATTCTCATATTTGCCACTCGCATTTTATGATCATTTTTATATTTAATATCCCACATTCAAACCTATAAAGCATCGATGGTCGAATGGTCGTTCGATAGAACTTGCCTTCAAACTCAAACTCACACTCACTGGTACTTTACGATCACAAAGTATCGACGACGTGCTCCTCCACTTGTTCCATCCCGATCGAATTTTATGTGTTACATCCTTATCTATGTTTCTATTATCTTCCTGAAAAGATCTTAAATATTTAAAACTTTTTAGATGTTTTGAATTCGTGTTCTCCAATTTTAACTTTAACCCCATTATTACTCTTTTGATTGCTAAATTACACTCCATATATTCCTTTTTTACCCTACTAATTTTGGAACTCTTTGTTTCCTCTCTCCAAGATTCTAACTTAGCATTTACCCCTTCTCTCATCTCATCTACTACCACTATGACATCCGCAAATAACATGCAATCGGTGGCATCCAATTGCAAAAGCTTCGTAAGTTCATCAATTCCTAATATCAATAGGATAGGGAATTCACCCAATATCCCTACCGGTGTCCTAACACAAATTTTTCCATTATTATACATATCTTTTATGGTATCTATATAACCAATTCGCACCCTTTTCTTTTCTAATAATCTCCACATTATACCTCTATTAACACTATCATATGTTTTTTCAAGGTCAATAAAGACCATATGCAAAATTTTGTTTCTTCTCATTAACATGCAAAAATTCTATGGAGCCATCGGATGGTTTTCTTATGGAGCCATCAATCACCCAATGTATTGACACATGTCCCAAGTGTATTTATTGTAGGACACGTGTCAATACACTATTTGTGAATAACTATGGATGACTCCATAAGCCGAGCCATCTGATGGCTCCATAGCAAAACTGCATTAAAATGTCCACAAAGTCTCCTTATCACATGGATAGCTTCCATTGTTGATCTTCCCAGCATAAAGCCAAATTTGTTTTCTATAATGTTTATTTCTTGCCTTAGTCTAGTTTTTATTACTCTCTCCCATAATATCATTGTGCGACACATTAATTTTATGCCTTTGTAATTTGCACAATTTAGTATATTCTCCTTTATTTTTAGACAAATATATTAATGTACTTTTCTTCCATTGGTTGGGCATTTCGTACTCTTCATGATTATGTTAAACAGTTTCGTAAGCCATTCAATTCCAAAATTACCAAGGCATCTCCATGCCTCTATTGGAATATCATTGGGACCTACCGCTTACCATTTCTCATTTTTGCGCATTGCTATCTCTACTTCTTTGGCAACATGTATACGGAAGGTGGCTGCAAAAGTACTTGGTGTGAGTAGGGGAGGCAAGCAGGATGCGAAAGACACTTGGTAGTGGAATGACGAGGTGCAAAGGGCTATTCAAGAGAAGAAAGAGTGTTTCAAGCGTCTCCACCTCGACAAGAGTGCAACCAACATTGAGAGCAATAAAATAGCGAGGAGGGCTGCAAAGCGTGCCGTGAGTGTAGCGAAGGGTCAGGCCTATGATGACCTCTATCAGCGCCTAGGCACGAAGGAGGGGGAGAAGGACATTTATAGGATAGCTAGGATTCGAGAGAGGAAGACAAGGGACATCAACCAAATCAAATGCATCAAGGATGGGTCGGATCGGTCACTGGTGAAGGATGGGAGATCAAGGACAGATGGCGAGAGTACTTCGACAAATTGTTTAATGGGGAGAGTGAGGGTCCTACACTGGAGTTGGTTGACTCATTTGCGGATACCAATAGATGCTTGGTGAAGAGAATCCGAGAGGCAGAGATCCGAGAGGCTATGAAGAGGATGAAGGGAGGTAAAGCAATGGGCCTAGATGGTATCACTATTGAGGTGTGGCGATGTTTGGACGCCAGAGAGTTAGTATGGTTAACTAAACTTTTTAACCTCATCTTTTGGGCAAACAAGATGCCTGATGAATGGAGGAAAAGTACTTTAGTACCGATCTTCAAGAACAAGGGTGATGTTCAAAGCTGTGGTAACTACCGTGGGATTAAGTTGATGAGCCATACGATGAAGTTGTGGGAGAGGGTTATCGAGCATCGCCTACGACGAGTGACGAGTGTGACCCAAAACCAATTTGGGTTTATGCCTGGAAGGTCGACCATGGAGGCGATTTTCCTAATACGACAGTTGATGGAGAGATATAGGGACCAAAAGAAGGACTTGCACATGGTCTTTATCGACCTTGAGAAGGCTTATGAAAGAGTACTGAGGAATGTCATGTGGTGGGCCTTAGAAAAGCACAAAGTCCCATCTAAGTACATCACCCTCATCAAGGATATGTACAAGGATGCGATGACGTATGTTCGAACATGTGGGGGCGATACCAGCGACTTCCCAATTAAAATAGGACTACACCAGGGGTCAACATTGAGCCCTTATTTATTTGCCTTGGTGATGGATGAGGCCACAAGGGACATACAAGGTGATATCCCTGGTGTATGCTCTTTGTTGATGATGTGGTGGTAGTTGACGAGAGTAGGGCAGGAGTAAATAGGAAGTTAGAGCTGTGGAAGGACACGTTAGAGTCGAAAGGCTTCAGACTTAGTAGGACGAAGACCGAGTACATGACGTGCGCTTTCAGCATGGCTACTCATGATGATGGTGACGTTAGCCTTGACGGGCAAGTGGTGGCCAAGAAGGAGACTTTCCGGTATTTAGGATCGATGCAACAAAAGGATGGCGACATTGATGAAGATGTTAGACATAGAATTGCAGCCGGTTGGTTGAAATGGCGTCAAGCTTCGGGCGTTCTCTGTGATAAGAGGGTGCCACAAAGCCTAAAAGATAAGTTCTATAGGACGGCGATTCGCCCGGCGATGCTATATGTTGCTGAATGTTGGCCTACAAAAAGGCAACATGTCCAACAACTAAGTGTAGCAGAGATGCGGATGTTGCGTTGGTTTTGCGGGCACACAAGAAGGGATAAGATTCGAAATGAGGATATTCGAGATAGGGTCGGGGTGGCTCCAATTGAGGAGAAATTGGTTCAACATCGACTGAGGTGGTTCGGACATGTTCAACATCGGTGCGTAGGGGAGTTCTACAGCGGGCCGATGTTGTTAAGAGAGGTAGAGGTCGGCCTAAACTCACTTGGGAAGAGTCGGTTCAGAGAGACCTTGAAAATTGGAATATCTCCAAGGATTTAGCGATGGATAGGAGCGCTTGGAGGCTAGCGATCAACGTGCCGGAACCGTGACTTTTGCTCCTTTCTCCTTTCTCTTTTGCTCCAATCTCCTTTTCTTTTTTTTTTTTTAATCACTGTTTCTATTGGGTTTCATCTCTAACCTACCCCAACTTGTTTGGGACTAAAAGACTTTGCTGTTGTTGTTGTTGTTGTTTCACTTCCCTCTAATTCCCCTAGCGATGTTTCTATATTATCTACTTCATTAAATAGTTTATGAAAATAATCTTTCCACCGATCTTTTATTATTTTATCCTCAACTAATACCTCTCCATTTTCATCTTTTATGCATTTGCAATTCTATAGATGTCCTTTTCTCCCTCCTTAGTATCTAATCTTTTATAAAAGTTTTTGAAGGCTTTTATCTTTGCTTCACTTACCAACTTTTCACTTTATTTTTTTTTGTTGCATTTTTATATTTTTCTATGTTTTCATCACTCCTACACTTGTATAACGATTTGTAACACGTCTTTTTTCTTTAACCTTTTCTTGAATATCTTGATTCCACCACCACGATTCTTTAGTATACTTACTACCTCTAGAAACCCGTAATTCTCTTTTAGTAATTGATTTAATCTCTTTACTTACCTTCTCTCATATGTTTTATTTGCGTCATTTTCCATACTCCAATTAATGTTGCCACGTAAAGTCTTAACAACTCTTTCCCTTTTATTTTTGTTACTAAGGTTCCACCACTTTATCTTAGGTACTTTCTTCGTACCTTGACCACATTTAATTCTTATATCAATGACTAAAAACCTCTGTTGGGCCGTAAGACCCTCTCCGGATATTACCCTACATCATTGCAAAAATATTTCACTTTTCCTAGTTAGAAAGTAGTCAATTTGTGATTTATTAGTGCTACTCTTGTATGTAATTAAGTGTTCCTCTCTCTTTTTAAAAAAAGTGTTACATATGATGAAATCATACGCCACCGAAAAGTCTAGGATACTTTTACCTCGTTATTTGATACTCCAAACCAAAACCCCCATGAACCCTCTCATAGTCAATAGTCAATGTTTCTCTCCCCTACATGCCCATTTAAATCCCCTCCCAAAAGAATTTTCTCATTTTTGAGGGATTGCTTGGATCAAAGACTCCAAGTCCTCCCAAAATTGAATCTTAATTGACTCACCTAGTCCTCAAAGCATAAGCACTTATTATACATTTATACTTAAGGGTTCATTTCCTATTATTTATTAACGTTATAATCTTATCCCTCTTTCTAACCACTCCTACTACTTAGTCTATAAATAAAACATCTACTATAACCCCTACCTCATTCGTATTCCTCTCTTTCCCGCTATACCAAAGTTATACCCCTGCTATCCTGCTCATTTGGTTTTTTGAAGCACATTATATTTACCCTTTGCCTTCTCTTACACTCCACTACCTTGTTAAAGTCCCTATATTCCAACTACATATTCTACAAGTTTTACTACTTCTATGTTTATCTTAAGTGTTGGGTCTTTTCCCTAGTTCCCGCTACTCTCACGTCCTCATAAGAGTATGGCGATCCTTACCAAGATGTGAAAGATATATCTTGTAAAGCATTCTTGGAGTATGGGGCCTCTTGCATATTTGCTACTACACCCAAGTCCCTACGGAGATGTAGCGGTCCTTGCCAAGACGATGCAGTTGGACCTAACATTTGCACGATTTCTTATGTGATCCATACTCATGAGAGTGGCGAAGTTTTATGTTGGCCGCCAACCTAACGCAACCCTCCTCCTTTACACTGGCTAGGGGCAGTCAACTATAAACTCTTAGAGAGTTCATAGCAGGCAGAGTTTTTCTTTTTATT
Organism: Striga hermonthica; assembly: GCA_902706635.1. Taxonomy (NCBI): domain Eukaryota; kingdom Viridiplantae; phylum Streptophyta; class Magnoliopsida; order Lamiales; family Orobanchaceae; genus Striga; species Striga hermonthica. Next base: position 10,622,057 of record CACSLK010020742.1, on the reverse strand, counting down.
TTTTTTCTTTTTCTTTTAAAAGTTTCATTGGGATAAAACCTGGGAAGAAAACCAATTTCTATCATAATGGCTAGCAGATGAAGATTATAACCTAGAGGATCATCACATGTTTTGATTAAAGATCATACTAAAGACAAGTTTATCTAATCGGAAAACCGAATATCACAAGAAAATATATAAAAGAATTGGAACAAGCAAAAACCTGATACAACTGTGCAAGACCAAATTGTTGAATATCTTGAATTACTATGGTGTTTGCGTTTTGGATGTCAAGCCCACTTTCAACAATATTTGTGCATACTAAAATCTTAATACGCCCTTGTGCAAAATTTTCCATGGTTTCCTCAAGTTGTCTCGAGTATTGCTGCATATCAAAAAAGGCAGCACAAGTAAGGAATTTTGACACAATATTTATGAACACAAATATAGCACTATGCAAAATGCTGCTTCATCACTACATCAGTAAAAAATCTGAAATTTTGTCAGGAAGGATGTAGAAAGTATAGGGTACATTGCTGCGCATGCAACTATGGGAAGCAATGATGCTACTGGCATAACCTCATTAAATTATTTAAAATTTAATATTTAGATGTATAGATTTCAATAGAATTGATTCCAAACCAGATCAATGAAACTACTATGAAGAGCTAGCTCCTAAACAGAAAGACCAAAAGGAGAAATAGTCACCCAACAATTTTGATAGTACAAAAGTTGACTACCTGAATCAATTTGGATGGCAATTACAACAAAGTTTTTACCCAATCTCTGGGAAGCGAGAAATTCCACCAAGCATCACTTTTCCCCAGTTACAGATAAAAAGACTATTGGCCTAACAATTACAAGGAATAACAATTTTGCCAACAAGGATGATGATGCTAGCTGCTTAAATAACCAGCAATATTAGAAAGAACAACCTCTCCTTTTCAGAAAGCTAGATAATACTCCTTAGCGCTTGCATAAGAAAAATTCACATGCAATTATCAAGTGTTTGGAGGTATAAATAAGTTTACAGTCACAAGGATTAATAATACAAATAATACACACCTTTCCGTGGGCTATTGCAATATCAACATTTGGAAATGATTGTTCTAAAAATTCCAAAACCTCTTCAAGCCCTGTGGACAGCAGATGATCTTGATTTTGCAGTGATTCAATAAGTAAACAAGTATATGACTATTACAATGTACTTCATCCAGATTACCCTTTATACGAGGTACAACATAATAAATTTGGCCACCTCGGTCCAACTCATGCTTGATTGCAGATATCACTTTTTCTTTGGTGAAAGTAGTAAGATGGGTTCTTATAGGAACCCTCTCCGGAGGAGGTGTTGATATTAAACTACAGGTAAGAAAAGATAAAATACATTCACAATAGCACGTTAGTCATAAAAAATTTATGGAGTTCCAAGCAAGCAGTAACCAAGAACATCACTCTACTACTGCAGCAAAATAAACCGAGCAATACCTTAATCGAACGGAATTATGTAATTCATTGATGTATATTTAAAGAGAGACATAAATTATAAGGTTTTCTTTATCCACATTTTTTGGATAGAGCTAATTAATAAGTCCTATCAAGTAACTGGACAAAAACAACATTGTAATAAATCAATATAACTTGTGCTCTAATGTTTTTTGAAAAATACAATAATTCTTATTTCTTATCTTTATTTACTAAGAAATATCAAATCAAATATTTCTTAACATGCACCAATTTTAATACCCGTGTTGATATATAAAATAAAAAATTTATATTGATTATACTGATAAAATTTGCATGTTCATATCCATTTCAAGTTAAAAATACCAAATAGCCGTGAAAAGAAAAGAATTAATGTACAAATCAAACAAGTCAATGACCAGGAATTCTTATAAACTAATTAACAAGCATTGAAAAAAAATATACTCCGATGATCTAATTTCATTATAATTTTGAATATTCTGACAAAGTTCATAATAAATATCACTAAAATTTATTATATAATAAATAAAACATAAATGCATGACAAATGAAAGTATGCAGGACTATATATTATTATCAATACTGAAACACTATCAAAGTTATTGATTTTGATAAGTTGTAAATATATTTTGTAAGCCGCAAAATATATTTAACAAATAATGATTTACATTCTGAAATCTGAATGAAAAGATAACATATTATATATTAAAAATCAGTGGAAAAAACAAAAACAAAATTAACATTGCTCTTGTCAGTGTAAATCCAAAAAAAAAAAGATAATATTGCTATTATCGGTGTCTGTTCTACATGGGTTTGAAAATTTTATGTGATGAACAATTGTTGATATAAAGATGAATAAAAACAATTGCATCAACCAACTACTATGTTAACTGAAAGAAAAAAAATACGGTGTAAAAATTCTTATAAAATGAAACGGGTGAGCTAAAAAAGTGTATAAATAAATTATGCAATTGGAAATTATGAAGTTATCTAAGTTTTGACATGATAATAAATGATCATTTTTAAAAAATAATCCATTTCATAAAAATAACCAAAAATTTGAAAATATAAGGAATATTATTTTACTATAAATTTTCGGTCTACACAAGCAAAATAAAGTTATGAATAGTACGAATTGAAGGTAAGGCAATATCTGGTATGAATAGTACGAATTGAAGGTGAAAGTGTCCCTATTATACTTAACAATTATATTTAAGTAATATGATAATATATATTGTTGCAAATATTGTTTTCTATTTTAATTATATATTGGGTGTCGTCATATGGTTTTTATTATACATTTCACAATCACTGATGTTACATTCTTTGATATACGATAATTTACATACAATAATATATTGAATACAACATAACCAGTGATAATTGGTAAATATAACCTTAATATAATATTTATTTATGAATCAACATGACATGTTACAACACAGATATTTGGGTTATGCTAAATGTATATAATATCACTATAATATAGATATTAGAGTTATGTTGAATGTATGCATATAGTATTATGTAAATTTAGAAGTGTATGCAGTGAGACTCATTTATTCAAATGTTTGAGCAGACTCAACATGCGTGCAGATTATTGGACACAACTATTTATTTACATTAAATTATGTACAAGTAGATAAAATCTAGACATTATTGCATTGCATCATCAATTAGCATATGCAACACAATTACATTTAGGTTTGTAACCAAACCAAATTCGGTTACAATGCGTGTGAGGCTATACCAATACCTTACCTGATCCTTTTAAGGTAGATGAGCACATGACAAAATCAGACTTAGTCCTTTGATGATTACCTGGCATCACGGAACCCTGTTAACGCTAAATAAAGTGTTCTTGGAATAGGTGTTGCTGAAAGTGTGAGCACGTCCACAGAAGTTTTGAATGAAGCAATCTTCTCTTTCTGTTTTACACCAAATCTCTGGAAAAACAGAAATGGATACAAAACATTCACAATATGCTGTAGACCCAAAATGTTGTTTCTGGAAACACAAATAAAAGAAGTCATAGGTTACTGGTTGTGCTCTGCATGAAGACGAGCATAGACAATGCTTGTTGCTTGTGCACTGTTGTTATATGCTTGTTTGGGAGCATTTTTGTAAAAGTCCATTTTATAAATGGACTTTTCAAAAAGTCTTTATTTCTTACTTCATTAAAATTGACTTTCTGGAATCCAAAAGTCCATTCTTAATTATCCACCAAACATAAATTATTGCACATATGGACTTTGTATTCAAAAGTTCATTTGATAAGTACTTCCAAACATGCTTTATGTATCTGTTGGACCCTATTTTCCGACAAGGCCCACTAATAAACAACTCCATAATCCACTAACAAGAAAACTAAATAAAAACAAATCCAACAACTACTGAAATAACATGATGAAAACTAGCCAACAGAAATATACAACCTACCCTTAAATGACTATCCATCCTCTTATCATGTACATGACACTATCATGTGTGAAACAAACATATCAATTAATATTAATATATCCTTTACTTTTCGGCATAGATTAACTAAACATAAAATACAATATTTAATCTAACCATAAAGAAAGAAAAATTTCCAACAGATGCACACCATGGGATCCAACCTCGGGACGACTAGCCAAGAAAAAACAGCAAACTCAATGCACTTGGGCTAATGTTGATTCCCATATGCAATCTGTTTTGAGGTATGGCCAATTGTTATTGTTTTAATTTATGTTTTAAGTTAATATGATAGCTTAGATATATATAACTTGCATTATTATTAGTTTATTAAATATATTAAATACTTATAAGCTTTTATATATGATACTAACATATAAATAATCTAATAATTTATAATGTTCAAATTAAATAGACATACATAAGTATCTGCATAAATCTCGATATTTCAGGTGTTTTAAAGATCAGAGATTTACTTGTGATTCTTGATTTAATGTTGACTTGACATTTGCTCACCTTTTTTCAGCCACATGACTCTAGAAGTGGTTATTCCTGTGTTTCTATAATTAAATTGTGCTTCAATTAGTTTACTATGAATACATAAGACACAATTTATGCTAAAATTATATTAATTTTCAATTTAAATTGTTTCTATTTTCCTTTTCTTCGTTGTATTATTTTATATTTCATGAAATATAAATATTTAGTATAGATAAAAGTAAAATAGTATATATTTTATATAATTTAACGTATAGGTTTGAAAGTTTTTCAATAAAATAAAAATGGATGTATACAACAATATTGAAAAATTAAATTCAACCTTGAATAGATAACCTAAAAGGGTTGACTGTTGAGTTTATTGACCCAATAAGAAAATCCATTGTATTCATAACATTAATGTATATAAATTAGAAAAAAGTGATAATTGATATCTTTTAATTAAAAATAATTGATTAATACAAGATCATTTTACATAGACAATTAATTTTTAGTTTTTAGTTTATAAAGACAATATAGATACAAAATCATATATCTTCAAAAGACCACTAACTATGAACATTAGTTTACAATTTGATGTAACAAAAATTGTAAAAAATAAATGGATCTGCATCAATACATTTGTGCATGATAGGTGAGTGGTCAACTCAATTCAATACGTTTGAAGTGAGAGAAAAAAGAGTTAACCTGTTCTTCATCGACAACAAGCAGTCCAATGTTACTATATACAACACGATTGCCCAGTAATGAATGAGTCCCAACTATAATATCCAGATCACCTTGTTTTATCATCTGCAGATGTGCCTCATTCTCGGACTTGGTCTGATTCAATCAACATGGATTCCACACTAGAGAAGTTAGAATGTCTTATTATATCATAAGTAGTCCAAGAGCAAAGCAGTAGCATTATACAATATTATGCATCCAAGAAAGGAGACCAACAATAATACAGACTGCAAAAATGAAGTTTTAGACAGAAGGGACCAAGAACTCGTAAATGAAATGCTAGCTCAATAAGACAGTCGGGAAATAAATTGTAGAACTGACAATCCTATCAATATATGTGAAATGATAGACACAAAAAGTAAAATGTCGGGGAGGCAACCTCCATCAGGTATGATGATCGGATCAGGCAACTCGGAACACAAATACAGGGAAAAGGGGTAACCATAGGTTCCACAAGTCCAAACCAAACCTAGCAATTAACAACCTTAATTCAAACAATTAATAGTGATGGCAGAATCAACCCAAACACATCTTAAAACATAAACACTTTACTGAACTCGAAACCTAAATCCTCATCTCTAATCACAAAACCCAGTTTATAAATAATGTAAGGGGCAAACGATCTGATTACGACCATGACACTCTCATGGTCAATTCTCTTTTTCATACACTGCACATAAGGAAACTCATTGTTTTATTTAGCTGAAATCTATGGTACAAAACCAGTTCAAGTTCATAGATTCCAAATAAACTATCAATGTCTTTTATAATGAGTTTCAATGTTCATTTCAAATTCACAACAGCACATGTAAAATTTACCAAAAACAGAAAGGGACAAAAAGGTCACAGACATGTATATAAGCCAGCTTCTCTTAAGACCATGTTTAAACTCAAGCTCATTCAATAATTACTAGCGAAACAGATATGATGCCTGTATTTGTTATAACATAAGATCACATGCGAAAGCACGCTCACACAGATAAGAAAACATGTTGTTTCTGTGCTAGTTAGTGTATTTCCTAATTACTTCATGAACTCAGGGAGCTGAAACCTCACTCAATCTCATATCAGTCTACTTGCCCGAAGGGTCTCAAATTTCAAAAATAAAATGGATATACAACTGAAACAAATTCATGAATAATCCAGTAATAAAAAAACTAATTCCTGCAAATTAACTGTATTGTTGGAGCTCAATGGCCAAAGTTGTTCAGTATAGATCCCATATAAGGCAATCTGCAGATATTGGTAGCCCAGACCAACCAACATACAGGCCCAGTAGATTGAATGTCAGAAACAAAACATAGAAAGAAAAAGAAAAAAAAAATGGAAATAGATCAGTCATACCTGGAACCTACTTAAAAGTCCAACTTTGATATTAGGATATGCAGAGAATCGCTCTGAGATAACATCAAAATGTTGTTTTGCCAGCACTATAGTTGGGGTTAAAACCATAGCTTGCTTTCCAGCAGAGACTACACAAAATATGGCACGCAGTGCAACTTCAGTTTTCCCAAAACCAACATCGCCACAAATCAACCTGTCCATGGGGTTCTCTCGCTCGGTCAAATCCCTTTCCACATCCATGAACGCCTAAAGTGAGAATTATACTGTGAGAATTTGGCCAGAGACAAAACAAGAGAAGAAACCAGTCTAAACTCAATAGTTTCTCTAGGTAGGAAAAACAAACAATGGAGAGAGTTACCACCCATTGCAGATACCTGTTTCTGATCTGGAGTTGGCTCGTACTGGAAGTGAGATGCAAAAGCAGCCATGGCGGGAACTTTAGGATAAGGAGGCCGTCTCTGTTTGAGTCTGTGGAGGTAGAGCTCCATCAGGTCTACAACCATTTTCTGAATCGCGACCTTACCCTTGATCCTTCTTCTCTCCCACGCACTAGTATCATTCAATTTGCTTAGCGCCCGAGGCTTCTTGGTTTCATTCGGTCTGATGAGCACAGGAATAGAAGTTGATGAGTAATGCTTGAGATTATGCATCAAAAGAAAAGTGGAAAA
>CACSLK010020742.1:10601558-10613319 GCA_902706635.1 Striga hermonthica | reverse complement strand
TTCCCATTTACTCGCTTAAATCATAAATTCCATCGTTGTTAACAATCACATAACAACAATATTTATGCTTAATATAGCTATATATTGTAAGTTAAAAAAATTTTTATAATATAACACAGATAAGTTGCACAAATAAAAGTTTCATACTAAATATATAATAATATATATATTATAAAAGGTATTTAAATTTTCAACTACCTTTTCTCATTAATTTTAGATTTCAAGAAAAAAAAAGGTTAGCAAGCACCCGTGTAATACACGGGCGTTGTACTAGTACTTTTTTATTAGTGCATTATTATTGATTTAGAATGATACTCTTCATGTATAACTTGCCTTCCTATAATACAATAAATTTGTTTATTCGTGGGTAGAGATTTTTTTAATTGATATATAATTTTATTAACTTTTATTAATACCAATAGAAATTTTCTTTTTTACAATAAAGATAAACAAAATTGTTTATTTATTTTATATATAAAATATGGATATGGAATTGCATGTCATCAAAAGATGATTAATTTTATGTTATATATGAAAATCTTATGAGAAATATAAAATTTTATAAATTTTAAAATATATTTATATTTTAAAAAGTCGTAGTAGATATAAACAGAAGTCTAAATCTACAAAAAGTTTGTGTCGCACGTGAGCCCACACGACAGAAAAACACCCAACATGAAGATGCGCTACTCATGTGAAATAGTAGAATTAATCTTCATTGGAGCTTTGTAGTAGTCGTCGTGACCAACAGTCATCGGCTATCGACTTGTTGTTAAGGTGTGTGCTTCAAGCCGATTTATGGTGGCGCATTCCCCAAACAAGCACCACTACTCCGAAAGGCAAGAAAATTGTCTGAAGCGCACGATTTATTGTGGTACATCTTTAAACAAGCACAACTACTCTGAAAACGCGAGAAATTGACACATAGAATTACAAAGAACCATAATTCAACATAGGATTAGGAAGCACTATAATTTGTCACATAGGCTCTGAAAACTACACCCATCACAATATTCAATGAGATCATTGAAGAATATCTTCTCAATAAAAGTGTTATTATTCAGTAGAACACAATTCCATTTCTTTTAATTTTAAAAACTAGTGTGTATCCCGTGCGATGCACGGGTAAACAATATTAAATATTTATTATAAATAAGTATCGAGTTCGAGTCACTCAATGCAAGAAGTGGGGAACCACTATTAATCCTCTCTTAAAAGAGCAAGAAAAAATAAAGATAAGGGTAAACGATATTAAATAATAATTATAAATTAATGATGTAGGGTTAACATGTCATATAATTTATGGTATATCATTTTATTATAAACGATATAAATTAGCTTGTTCAAGAGAATATAAAATTTGTATGTTTAAACAATTAAAAACTCATAACATATTAGCTTTATTTTATAGTGAATGAAGACTAAGACAATTTTGAAAAAAAAAATAAAAAATATATATGTCTATTTTCAAAATTATCTTGTTGATTTTTGAAACAATACATTTGTAATTTGACTTAATTATTGTAAATTTTTGAAACTTATGGAAAAAAATTAAAGAGATAAATTTCAATTGATTTGAAATTCTTAAACTATTTTGAATTTCGTGCAAAATGAAACCAAAAATTTGAAATTCATTATGATTTTGTAATTTCTAAGAGGTTTGTTAATTTTAAAGTGGCACAAAATCCTTCATTTAAGGTTATTCGTTCAAGGATAGAAGCATGTGATTAGATTTTTTTCTTTTCAATTTGAACAAAATCATTTATATTAGGAAGAGATTTTGAATTAAGCTCAATTTTATGACAACTAAAATGAGAAGAGATTTTGAATTTCAAATTTTCAATTCAAGAAGGTAATTTTTTCGGCAATCTGATTGTTTGGAATAAAAAAACAATTGAATTTTTTAAATCAAAAATGAGAAAAGATTTTGAATTTTAAAATATTTCAATGATCGAAGTTTCTAGAACTTAATGGAACCAAATCCATCAATCTAGGCTGCAATGTGATTCACGATTTTCCGTTATAAAAAAAAATCTTTTTGAAAATTAAATCAACCACAACTTTAGGAATTGGTATTTTTAAAAGAATAAAGACTTCATTAATTTAATGGTATTAGCCGATTTGATGTTCAAAAGGCTTCAAATTCTTTGCAAATACTAAGTTATTTTTTATTATTAAACCAGTCATAATTTCTTTTTATAAAAAAAATATGCAATTTGGTAATCTTATTTCTGTTAAAAAAAATTTAACTTGTGAAAATGGAAAATGTTACAACCCGTTCTTGCGCAAATAAAATATTGACGATTTTATAATTACATTAGTTTTGTGTTATTTTTATATATAAAAAAATATAAAAAGAATAGCAGAAAAATATTGTATATTTTGATCATTAAATGAACTGTAATTTATTTTATTTAAAAATAAAAACATCTGATTAAAACAATTGTAGTAGCCGAGTTGATGTTAAAAGAGTTTCTGATTTTTTGTAAATACTAACTTAAGTTTATATTATTAAGTTAGGCATAATTTTTTTTAATAAAATAAAATTTGCAATGTGGTAAAAAATTATATGTTAAAGAAAGTTTTTTTTTAAAAAAAAAAATTGTGAAAATGAAAAAGGAACAACTTAATCTTAATAAAAAATAAGTAACAAACTTCACTTAACAAACTCCACATTTAAATGCAACAATTAATGATGCACATTTGTAAATAAAAAATAAAATAAAAACTTGCTATTAATAGCATGCAATTAATGCTCAACCATATTTGACCACAGTTTGACTTGCCAATTTTAAAAAATAGTAATTCTTTTTATATATACTAGTACAGTACCCATGCGATGCACGAGGATGTATAATTTTAGAGAATTCAAGAGAATAATAGAATATAATATTTCGTAATCACTAGGATCGAAAGAATTATAATACGTAGGAACATTTTTTTTTTTGAAAAAAGAGTTTTTCGTCACGAAACATTTATATATTATTAAAAACCTCATTGTACACAACATTATGAGTTTGGTTATTGGGTAACTCCTCATTATCACAAACTAATATCTTCAACCCTCTTCTATTAGTTACACGTGAAACAACAACATATAATTGGTCGTGACTAAAAACAGGTTTCTTCAGGAACAGACCAACGTGCGATAAAGATTGTCCTTAACTCTTGTTTATGGTCATGACATACGAAATCATAAGTGGAAAATATTTATTAAATGCTCACTTTCTACGAATAATACTTACTCCGTCGCCAACCAAAGTACAATTAAATACATAATTAAAGTCAACCCAATAAATTGGTTTAAATTAGGCTTTTAAAAATTCAACAGGTTAAAAAACAACTGGGCCGGGTACATGGTAAAAAAATTGGGCCCAATATAACAGGTTAAATAATATCTGTTTAATGGATCGATCGAACGGCTAATATTAGTCAATGGATATCTAACGGCCACAATTAACAAAAGTCTGGTATAAAAGCCAAAAAAACCCGATTTTTTAGGGTTATTCATTTCCTAGCTTTGAGATTAATCTGCTCCACCTCTTCATCTTTCTCAATTCGTTCCCATCTTTGTTTTTCCTTCTTTTAGTTTTTTGATTTTGTTTCTTAAATTTAAATGTTTGATTCAGCATTTAGAGGATCTTGATTCGAATCTATATGGTGGGAATTTTAATCAAAAGATCGATTATATGTTTAAGGTTGTCCTGATTGGAGACTGGGCTGTGGGGAAATCCCAGTTGCTCGCCAGATTCGCGAGGAACGAATACAAATATCTAGTTTTGATAAAAAAAAAAAAATGAAAGAGAATAACAAATCTCTACCCAATAAATCAACCGATTTATTACCCTATTCAAAATTGTTGGACAATTACTATTTTTAGGACACTTTTAATGAAATTGGCGGGTAAATATATCTAGATAATTGGTGGGTAAATTTTGTAGATAAAATTGGCGGGAAATTCTAAAATGGTTATTCTTTTACAACTAATCAGTTATTAATTTTCTTATACATCGAGATAAGACTGTGTATTGTTGGAGTTTAAATCAATGTTTATCATAATACCGAGCTTTGAGGGAAGTTATCACAATGTATATGGCTACGTAATGTTTGATGAAATCGCGTCTTATATTTGTATTATTATTCGAATTAATAAGACCAATGGGATTCTTTACAACTAATCAGCGTATATATCGAGATGAGATAAGACTGTGTATTGTTGGAGTTTAAATCAATGTTTATCAACAATACCGAGCTTTGAGAGAAGTTATCACAATGTATAAATCAACTATTTTTTTAGGACTCTTTTAATGAAATTGGCGAGTTGAAATAATTGAAGGTTGAAAGAAATCTAAAACTTGATATGGGATATTATATACACAAGGCTAAACCGGTCTGCTCAGCCGGTCGAGAGGGTCAAACTAAGAGGGAACCAAGACAAGTAGCGGGAGGATCGATCATTCAGACAGTCGACCAAGCAGGTAGTCGACCGATCCATCGCGCGACTCGAAAGACGATCGAGCAACTCGTCGCTCGACCAGATACATGATCGGGAAACCTATTCGACCTCAAGAGGTCGATCACTTCGAGGAATCAATAATCGACCAAGTCATGGGCGCGTGTACCGCTGGCGCGCGTAAGAGCCTCTAACTGAACCTCACGAGAATATTTACCCCATGTGCAGGAGGACACGTGTCGAGAATGTAGTGGGTGATAGCGATAACCACCTATGACAGCTCCCAACGCCTTGCACCACCTCTGACATGTGCGCGACGTATCAGAGTACGGACAGGCAGCTTGGGCAGCCAACTCACCTTATCCGGGCAACTATCAGGGCAGGTATCTCACCCCTATATAAAGGAGGTGAGCCTTCCTCCCTTAACACATCTATTTTCCATACTTCACTTCAGTATACTCATACACATACTGACTTAAGCATCAGAGGCTCTTCACCGGACACAACCCCCGGTGTGAGAGTTGTTTGCAGGTTTTCGGCGTTCTACCGGCGAGGACAAGAACCGATCTACTGTAAACCGGACCCTGACGCTTACACTTGCATTATTGGCACCCACCGTGGGGATTCTTGGTTCAAAAAGTTGTGTTCGAAGCTCAGCTATGGCGGACGGAATTCTTAAAAACTTGCAGTCAACGTTCGATGAAGCTTGGACAACGACCAGGCCGTTGGGGCACGACCCTCCTCCGGGTTTTTCCGGCCCATCGCAGACTCTGATCACTCCCGCACCTATCCTTCACGGTGTGGGAGCAACGACGGCGATTCCCGGAGGAGATGCTGGTTCTAGTCAGGCCCAGGAAGCTCACGCAGCAGCAGCGGCAGCGATGCCACCGCCACCGTCAACAGATCCGACACAGGGGCAGGGAGGCGCGGTGGTGCAAGGAGGAGTGCCACCGCAGACATCTGTACAAGCCTCAGGCCAGCAAATGGTGGTGATGACCCGAGAGGAGATGCAGAGGATAGCGGCGGCCGCGGCGGCGCAGGCGGTGCAGCAAGTCGCAAGTCATACATCTCATGCCACCACTGTGCCGACCACGATGGCCGGAACCCAGGATGAGGATGTGTCTAGTTATGGAGAAGGAGGAGCTGGAAGAGATCGGGCAATAGAGAGGATGGCAGAGCAGTTGCGCCAGTTGCAGGACAAGGTGGAGGGGAGGCCAGAGAGGAGAGCTCGAGGACATCCCTTTTCGAGGGAGATTCTCGCTGCTCCTTTGCCAAATAATTTCAAGGAAACCAACTTGGTGTATGTTGGGTTGTCTGACCCCTCGAGGCATGTGAGAACATTCGAAAATATGGCTGTGTTACATGGATATTCCGATTCTGTTTGTTGTAGGGCATTTTTATCGACCCTGCGGGGAGGAGCGCTCGATTGGTTTCATCAATTACCCCCTGGGTCGATCGCGAGCTTTGAGGACTTCACGGGCAAGCTTATCAATCAATATTCGAGCGCGGTGGTGCAGGAGGCGATGAGGCAGGGAGAGAAGGAGTCGCTGAAAAAGTACGTTGCTCGATACAATCAGACGTGTCTAGAGGTGCACTCGGCTTCAAATGAGGTGAAGGCGGGAGGATTGATAAGGAGTCTTCGAGCAGGGCCTTGTCGAACTTCCCTGGCAAAGACCCCTGCTCGATCATATGAGGATGTTCTGAAACGGTGCAGGAAGTATATTAATTTGGAAGAAATGGAGAGGGAGTTTGCAAAACTGGAGGGAGTGGCTCGACCAGAGCCAAAGAAGGAGAAAAGTCCGCAAACGGGGGAGGTCGCCGAGGAGAAATTCGCCCAAGCGGAGTGGGCAGAAGAGAGCGTCACCCCGAAGGGAAAGTCGAGATTCAAAAAAGGAGAAGAGAGATGAATGGCAGAGGAGGCCGATGTTGTTCGAGAGGCAGAGATTTCATACCTTCACACCCTTAAGAAAAGATATGACAGAGGTCCTCGAGGCCATGGAGCAGAAGATGCCGAGTGAGGATGTGACTTGGCCGAAGACGAGGTTTACGGGCCCAATTCGACCTAGGTCGGATGTTTACTGTCGCTTTCACCGAGATTATGGTCACACCACGGAGAACTGTAGACATTTGAAAGATGAGATCGAGAGGTTGATTCGAGCGGGATATTTGAAAGAATTTGTGTATCATGATAGGGTGAAGGGAAAAGGGAGGAGAAGGTGTAGGGAGGACTCGGAGGAAAGGAGTAATAGAGATGAGGAGTGAGATGGTCGAGACGGTCGAGGGAAGAAGCCAAGGAGAGATGGTGATAAAGGGGGGCATGGAGGAGAAGCCCCGATGAAGAGAGGAACGAAATACATGATTTCTGGTGGGCCAACGGATGGCAACTCGAATAGGGCCAAGAAGGAACATGCTCGAGCTGTGAAGAGGAAAAGAGAGGAGGTGGGGATTACGGCCCGCATGCCGGTGATAAGTTTTAAGGCGGAGGATGCCGAAGGGGTGGTCCTGCCGCACAATGATGCTTTGGTGATAACAGCAGAGGTCGCGGGTTTCGATGTGAAAAGGGTGTTCATTGATACCGGGAGTTCGGTGGACGTGATGTTCTATGACTGTTTCGTACAAATTAACAAGGAGTTGAATACGGAGTTGAAACCAGTGACCACGGCACTCTATGGCTTTAATGGAGGAGAGGTGATGCCAATGGGCGAGGTGAGTTTGCCAGTGGCGCTGGGAATGGGAGAGCTGAGGAAGGTGCGCATGGTGAGGTTTGTGGTGGTAGGGGCTGAGTCATCTTATAACATCATTATGGGGCGGACGAGCTTGAACGCGTTCCAGGCGGTCGTATCCACGTACCACATGACGATTAAATATCCAGTGGGTGAAAACGTAGGGGAGATTGCCGGGGACCAGCTTACTTCGAGGAGCTGTTACCAAACGACAGTGAGCAACAAAAAGCAAATGGCGAAGAAGCAGGCCAAGTTAGAGGAGGAGGGGTTTAATCGACCAGGGGGGTCGAGGTCGAAAGAGGATAAACAGAGAGTGGAAAAAGGGTAAGGAGAAGATGGATATTCAGCCAGGTGGGAAAGTAGAAGAGATTCAGATGATCGAGGGGTGCGAGGAGAGAAAGTTCAGGATCGGAAAAGACTTGGAGGAGCCTATTCGGTCGAGGCTTATCGATCTAGTAAGGGAGTTTGTTGACATTTTTGCCTATACATCGGAGGAGTTGACGGAGATAAGTGCGGAAGTGATCGAGCACCGGTTGAACATCGACCTCAGTGTGAGGCCGGTGAAACAGAAAAGAAGGCACCATGGGGTAGAGATGGACAAAATCATTGAGAAGGAGGTCGAGAAGCTATTGGGAGCAGGGCACATCAAAGAGATCCAGTTCCCCGAATGGTTGTCGAATACGATGATGGTGTCGAAGGCGGGGAAAATGGAGGATGTGCATTGATTTCCGTGACCTGAACAAAGCGTGTCCAAAGGATCTATATCCGCTGCCTAGGATCGACCAGCTGGTCGACTCAACGGCAGGGTGCGAATTGCTGAGCCTGATGGATGCCTCCCAAGGATATCATCAAATTCCCTTGGCGAGAGAAGACCTGAAGAGGGTGAGTTTTGTAACAAATCGAGGGACCTATTGTTACGTGGCCATGTCGTTCGGTCTAAAGAATGCGGGTGCCACATATCAAAGGTTGGTCGATAAAATTTTCAAGGAGAAGCTGGGAAGGAACATGGAGGTATATGTGGACGATATGCTGGTGAAAAGCAAGGAGGAGTTGGATCATGTGCGGGACTTGAGAGAAACATTCCTGACGTTGCGGAGGTATGGGATGAAGTTGAATCCTGCTAAGTGCTCTTTCGGGGTAAGATCAGGGAAGTTCTTGGGTTACTTGGTGACCAAGAGAGGTATTGAAGTGAATCCTGAGAAGGTTCGAGCTGTGATGGAGATGAAGCCGCCGACGAATGTTAAAGAAGTGCAGATCTTAGCTGGTCGAATTGCAGGGCTAAGCCGTTTCATATCGAAGGTGGCGGAGAAAAGTGGGCCATTATTTAAAACATTGAAGAAGAGTGCAAAATTCCAATGGACGGAGGAGGCGCAGGGGGCTTTCGAAGAGTTGCGAGGGGTGTTAGCCAACCTTCCCCTATTGGCTAAACCCGTACAGGGCGAGGAGTTGGTGCTATACATTTCTATAGGAGATAAGGCGGTGAGCTCGGTGTCGTTACAAGAGGAAGGAGTGGCACAATTTCCTATCTATTACGTGAGCAGGGTGATGCAAGGAGCGGAAATGAGGTATTCAGAGATCGAGAAGTGCGCTTTGGCTGTGGTCGTAACCGCTCGAAAGTTGAGACCCTATTTCTTGAATCATAAGGTGAAGGTGCGAACAAATATGCCACTGGGAGAAACACTTGGCCGACCATCGGTCTCCGGTCGATTGGTGAAATGGGCGGTCGGGTTGAGTGAATACTCTTTATTGTATGAGCCAAGGAGGGCCATAAAGGCGCAGGTGTTGGCCGATTTTATCCAGGAAGGCACGAAAGTCGAGGAGGAGTTCGGGAGAGTATGGCAGCTGTTTGTGGATGGATCGGTGGCGGGGAGTAGGACAGGTTTAGGAATTGTCCTTGTCTCTCCTAAGGGCAATTACCTGGAGTTTGCGGCCAAAGTGGGGTTCAAAATATCCAACAACGAAGCTGAGTATGAAGCAGTAATCAAAGGCCTGAGTTTAGCCAAGGCGGGGGGAGCTCGAAAAGTACAAGTACATTCGGATTCTCAACTGGTGGTTGGGCAGTTCCAAGAGGGATTTGAAGTCAACGAGGACCGGATGCAAAAATATGTAGATGATTTGAGGAATTTGAAAGAGGAGTTCGATTCATTCGAGTTGATACAAATTCCTCGAGGAGAAAATGGTCGGGCGGACCTGCTATCAAAAATCGCTCAGAGCTTGGTGGATTGTAAGAGCAGAAGTGTTACTTTATTGCATCTTGAAAAGAGTATGGTCGAAGCAGAAGTGGCGGAGATCGAAGAGGTGGAAGATTGGAGAGCCCCAATCTTGAAGGAGCTGAAAGAAGAAATGGTAAAGGTGGTTAGGAGGTTTTTCGAGCATGGGGGTATTCTTTACAAACGGTCGTATGGAGGACCACATTTGCGGTGTGTTACCAAAGAAGAGGGTCGATATGTGTTGAGAGAGATGCACGAAGGATGCTGCGGGGACCATAGCAAATCAGGGGCTTTAGTCGCAAGGATTCTGAGGGCAGGATATTTTTGGCCAACAATGAGGGAAGACGCGAAAGCGATGGTGAAGAAGTGCTTGCAATGCCAAAAACACGGCCCTCTTATCCACCAACCGGCAGAAGCAATGACAACGATGAGTGCCCCTATACCATTCGTCCAGTGGGGTATCGACCTGGTGGGGCCGATGCCTCAGGGAACCGGGCAGAGGAAGTTCTTAATAGTGGCGGTCGATTATTTCACAAAATGGGTGGAAGCCGAGCCCTTGGCAAAAATAACGGAGGAGAAAGTAATTAAATTTCTATACATTAACATCTGCTGTCGGTTTGGCGTACCCAAAGTGTTGATCTCCGACAACGGCACTCAATTCAATGGTAAGCGGATTCGAGCATGGTGTGAAGACATGAAAATCGAGCAACACTTTGCCTCCGTTGCTCATCCGCAAGCCAATGGCCAGGTCGAGGTAACCAACCGAATTATACTGAGTGGGTTGAAAACAAAGTTGGAGAAGGCCTCGAGGGCATGGGTCTGTTGTTATGCGATTCCTAACAACGATTTAGGTTTGTATTTACTTAGGATTAATGATTAATTTGGGCGTAAAGTATGACTACAATACTCAACAATGGCCCCGGTCCGAGGTGAACCAAGGTGAAAAGCTTCTATGAGCTGTTTCGTGTTTCATTATAGGAGATCGGTTTTTTCGGATTCGAATCCCGTACAAGTGTCACTGACTAGCTATTTATAGTAACTTTTAGGTATATACATCGGGATCCGTGCTTTGCTTTTTCAATAAAGCTACTTTTTGTGGGTGGTAGAGCCAGTGGGCCCTACATAAATGATAACAAATCTCGTGGATCGTGAGAGGGGCGTGTAGGCGCCTTGTCACCTGCTTTAGGAGGTAACGACCTCGGTTTGTGTTGACCTCGGTTTGAAATGACCTCGGTTTGAAATGACCTCGGCGGTCAGCGGGTAGGGATTACTTCGGTCTTTCGTGGTTGTGTCGGTTTATCGTGTGAACCGGGATGACTTTAGGTCATGTCGGTGTTGGAGTCAAAATCACTTAAGATGCTGTTCAAGGTCCTTAATTGTGTTTTACCGAGTCAGATGATAACAAGGTCGATGAGCTGAGTTCGGTACTTTGGGCATATCGCACAACCCCGAGGTCGACGACAGGAGAAACCCCGTTTAGCTTAGCTTATGGAATGGAAGCGTTGCTGCTGGTCGAGGTCGAGTTATCATCCCAGAGGTCGAGCACGTATGATGCTGAGCAGAACGAGGAGCTGATGATGGCGGCCTTAGATACTATTGAGGAGCTGCGCGGGAAAGCAGCAATCAGGGTGGAGGCATAAAAGCAAAGGATGCGGGCCGCTCACGACAAGAAGGTGAAAATTCGCAAACTCCAAGTGGACGACCTGGTTTGGAAACGTGTCGATGTGCTCAAGCATGTGGGAAAGCTGGAGCCGAATTGGGAAGGGCCATACCTGGTCGAGCGAGTGCACGCAGGAGGAGCGTACTCGCTGAAGGATGCTGAAGGCCGATCACTTGCCAGGTCATGGAACATAGCTAATTTGAAAAAATATTATGTGTGAAAATTTTTGTTTCTTTTAAAAGAAAGCCGGACAATTTGAACGAGGATGTAAATCGCAAAGTTTGCTCAAAAGACAATGAAGTTCAATGATTTTTCTGATTTTATTCACTTTATTGTACATTTTTTTATGCTTGGAATGTTGGTATAATTTGGATGACAGGATGTGTGTGGTATGGTTTGACTTGGAAGTCGCTTGTTTAGAACATTCTTTGGGGTGGGCAGGTTGGTCGAAGACCTCCTATTTAGAACATTCCTCGGGGTGGGCAAGTGCGAAGACCCAAACCCACCATGACTAAGGCCCTCGGGCTGGGTGGTCGCTTGTTTAGAACACTCCTTAGGGTGGGCAGATTGGTCGAAGACCTCCTGTTTAGAACATTCCTCGGGGTGGGCAAGTGTGAAGACCCAAACCCACCATGACTAAGGACCTCGAGCTGGGTGGTCGTTTGTTTAGAACATTCCTTGGGGTGGGCAGGTTGGTCGAAGACCTCCTGTTTAG
>CACSLK010020742.1:10564561-10578901 GCA_902706635.1 Striga hermonthica | reverse complement strand
GGTTCGGGCCGGGTCGGGCTGTCCGGGCCGATTCAGGCCGGTTCGCGAGTCAGGCTACGGGCCGGTTCAGCCCGTGGCCATGTCTACAAAGAGTTTTTTAATAATGTATGAGATTTTCATGATAATCATTTTACGATTACCTAACAAATGTTCTATGTATTATAACTTATTCGTTAATAGCCTTCAATTTTAAATTTTACTAAAATAAATACAGCCCGTGCATCGCACGGGGTACGTACTAGTTTATTAGTAAATAAATAACATATATCGTAGAAGATATTGAGAGATTTAAGTAGATCCAGAAAATCTTATGGAATTATCATGCACCAATCAAATCGCGTCCTACAATTATTAAATTTGGTAGGGTTATTTGTCTCAGAGTTATAAATATGACTATCTCTAAAACAAAAAAATACACACATCACAATTCATATTCAAGTTCAAGAGCTATAGCGATTCTCTTGATGAGATTTAAGTGTTCTTAAAGATTCAAACGTGTTATTGAAGATTCGAAGCAAGATTCAAGTGTATTCAACCTCAAGACTGGCATTTACTCCTGAAACAAGTTGTCAAGCATTTGAACTGCGTCAGTATACTCAAAACCGCCAGGAAGAAGATCTAAAATCGACTTTTGCGGCAAAGACCAAAGAATTGCATTCTTCACGTTCTTGAGATTACGACGTTTGATCCTAAATCAAGGCGTTGGCCCTTAAATTAACGTTAATTCAAATCAAGAAGAAGATCATGAGAAGATTTCACCCCAAGATTCAAAATCGTTCTTGAGAAGAATAAGAGGAGAATATAGATATTGTAATCCACAATTATCACTTTATTCGAGAAATTCATTAGTAAAATATTTTTTGTGTTTATAAATTCATTACCCGACATTTGTTGGTATAGATACACATTTTTTTTTTTCAGAATATTTGTACATATTCATTTATTTATACACAATTTAACACTTTTTCCATATGTATGGAATAATTTACTAAAATAAGTAAATCAATTAATTCTTCTACTTGGGGATCATCAATAATTTTATTCAACTTGATCGGTTTCTAAGTAGCTCATTGTCACGAGGTATGACCATATTTTGTAAAATATTTATTATAGCAATGTATTACAGGCCCAACTTTGGGGATCGACCTGGCACAATACTCGATAGGCGACGAAAAATTGTTTGTGCATCGTCAAATAAGGGGAGGAGTGCTTAAAAGATTTGGAGGTTCCAGGCGAGCTTGAGAAGGACTCGAGTTGCAGGTTTTGAGACTGAATGGAGTTCCATTCGAGCCTTTCATTGGGCAATGAAGACTTGTGTGATATTAAACTTTTCAATGTCTATTGATTAGATTCCACATTTTTTCTTTTCTCCCTTATTGGGAATGTGGTGCTCTCAAAAGGGTTGAAGTCGAATCATGTGAGGAGCACGTGAGGGGGTCATAGGGCCTATTGTGGGGTTGGACCAACTTCCCTTGTCGGTTTGAATTGTGGGTTACCCGTTGAATATGACCAGGTTTGCAATGAGTCGGGTAAAAGTTGAGGGCTCTGTCGAATGACGGTTTGTCGTAGGGCTTGGCGAGGCATTGCAGGCACGTGGGCTTGACTCGGAGGCACTAAGGTGTGAAGGCTATGGGAAGGCCTTATACATTTGTGTTAGATATGCTGTAAAAGCTTGACTTTCAGATATGAACAATACCATTTTGATCTGGCAATCCTATTTTAGTCAAAGTATTTATTTTGCAGTTTATTTATTTATGCAATCATAACTCCATTATTTTACATTGAAGATTATATGGTTCGTCGTGTCGAATAGAAAGATCATTTATCAGTTCCTTGTAAAATATAAATTAAGTGTTCACAGTTTAGACATGCAGTGAGACCCCAGTTGGAAAAAGACTGTAGTGTAGTCTTGATTCAGTTGATATTTATCTGATGGATTACACTAGTACTTGTGATAAGTATTGAACGGACCGCGGAAGGATAAAATTGTAAGATTTATTGATCGTGGTTATAATCTAGACCTTCAGTAATTAATGCGTACTCTAAGTTGTAAGATAATATAAAATAGACATATATATATATATATATATTCATTTCTTATTTGTTTGATTTACCAAGGGTGATTCCTATTCTGTTAGGATGACATACTCGGTACTTTGGTAAGTAAGAGTGATTATATGATGTGTTGTTATAAATTATTTACAGTCACTATGTACCAGTGCGCTAGGTTGATGACGTCCCCGAAATGAGATCATGAATGAATATTATGTCAAACCCTGCAAGTGGATAATTATTCGACATAATGATTCATGAACTGAGTGGTACTAATTTCAGAAATGAAAGAAGTCAATTTAATTTAATTGTCAGTAGTTAAATTAATTGATGAACGTTATATTTTAAACATATGGAGATAAATCGATCAACTAGATTAATATTTATTAATCATTTGGAGGTTCGAATTTATTGAATAAATTGGAGCTAAATGAGGAGAGCAATAATATTACTCTAGTGTGATGTTTTATTATTTAATTCTAATTAGGTTTTTAGGAATTAATTATATTCCATATTTTAGATTCAATTAGGAGAGGAATATTCATTCTAGAATATTACCTAGGGTTAGGAGACTATGGAGTCTTTAAAAGGTAATAAGAGTTAGGAGGAATAAAAATTCTATATGGGATGATACATGGAGCATGATTACGATTCCTAAGCCTAATGGGATAAGCCTATATTTAGCACCTCCCATGTCTCAACCTCTTTCCCTACATTGATGCTACACATTTTTTCTCCTACCCAAGAGAGAGAATTCTGTTCTTCGAGAGTTCAAGAGAATAGATTAATCGCACCACCAAGATTAATCGAAGAAGGTATTTAGATAATTTGTTAGAATGCTTTAAGGTACAATTTATTCGCGCCTTTTAGTTGTGATCCTTCCAGCCATCTAGCACCGCCGACCGTCTGGCATCCGCCGCTGCTGGGAAGTCGCCAGAAATCATTGTCGCCGCCGAAACCCATCCAGCGCCCAGTCGCACGCAGCCAGTTCCCAACACCAGTCCCAGCGATGCCTGTCTGCGACACCTGCGCGAGCCACCAGCCCCGTCTGCTTGCTCGCGTGCCACCACCGCCCGTGTCCTTCGCGTCCCGATCCCAACGCGAGAGACCGCACGCGCGCGATAGTCCGCGTACGACTAGGAGACCTGCAGCCTTTGGCCTTTTTGTGACCCCAGACGCCCGTGCCCAGTCCTCGTTGGCGTAGAAGTCCTGCCCAACACGCGCTCGTACTCCTCGCTGCAGACCCGTGTCCGCGACACACCAGCCAGCGCTCGACGTGCCCTGTCCGCGATCAGCTCCCGGCCAGAGCCGAGACCGAGCCGCAGCGAGCCCATCCGTGACCACCCGCACCCAACTGAGGTCTGACCGAGCCCAACCGTGACCCGATTGATCTTGACCGAGTCAACCCAGATTCGACCGAGTTCTCCTTTTGTGGGAGTTTCCTTCTCCTCTGGTAGGAGTTTGTGGTGTTGTGTTTTGTTCTTGTGTTGGGTTGGTAGATTCTAGACTACATTGTGTGTAGCTCTCTCTACTAGGTTCAACTAGTTGGCTGGTTTTTCAGCGGATTCGCTGTTTCTAGTCTGTACTTGTGTGTTTGATTAATATATCCTATCGTTCGGTAAAAAGAACCCGGTGAACTAGACTCGATCCAACCGGCCTGAGTTCGAGAATCTGATTCTGGTGATCCGTCTGTGATCTGACACTCGATCAAAATCGAGAAAAGGCAAAATTCGTCAGCTCACCGGATTGTGGTGTTCAGACGATCTCTATCAAAGGAAATCAGAATCGTCTCTAAGTCGGTAAATATTTTAAACGGTAATGTCCTAAACCTAACTATAGATTCCGCTGCGTTAGGGTTTACTTTGCTTAATTCAAATGTGCATATTGTTGACGTTCCTAACAGATCCCAACAATTTGTGGGCTCGATTGTTGGACAAGGCGCGATCTATGTGATGCTCTTACGCACCGGTGGGCTCGGACTGTGATATTGTGCCATCCGAAGGCAAACAAGGACTTGGCAATGTCCACGACAAGGTGGGTTGCCAACGGTCTATTTTTAAGGGTGCGAGCGTGTATGGGTGCTGCATCCAAGCTATGCAAGGCATGCTAGATTCGGTTGCGAGTGTCCGAAGTATGTGGGCACGTGCGAGGCTGTAAGCTTAGCGAGTTAGTCCAATTGACTAAGCAAAAAAGCATGCAACGACTTCTATAAGGTCTGGGGATGACCACTAGGCTGAATGGGCACAATATAGAGTGAGTCACTCCAAATTGGTTAGGGATAAGCTTGTCTTAAACTGAGAGTCATGCAAACTATGGTTGACACTTAGTGTTTGGAAAAGATCAGGGGACATGTGGGTGGCACGTGGCAAAATAATTGGACTCGATTGTTTGAGTATCGTGATGACGATCACAAGTAGGCTCATGGCAGGCTCGTGAGTTCGGCCATATGGGCACACAAGATGAGTGGATGTCCTTGAATCTCGGAAACAAGCGTTGACTAAGGCTTGCCGAGTGAATTATGCGTGCAAGGAATGTTACGAAATATAGATTATGTAGGTTCACAAACACGAATAGAAAGTTGAACGGTTGTATGTGACCAGGATGTATGATTTCGAAGATTAACCTCAAATAACTTATGAGGCCCTTCCTCTAGCGCCAAAATGTTGTTATTCGATTTGTAACAACGTAACTAACATATAACTAGTATGTAAATACAAAAAATTTGTATTATAATTGGATGTTTAAGTGATACGCCAAGTCAACTTTTGTGTGAACCGAGTTGTTTCAGTATGTATGCATATGGGATTTTCAGAATTCGATCCCCGTACAAGAGATAATTTTAGCTATTTATAGTATCTTTTGTTTGCTTGTATTTCGAGGTGTATACGGCCACATTTAATACAAAGTTCCTTTATGAGGCGGTTTCGGACAGTTGGGCCCACATGGATGATGACGAAATGTGTGGTGCGTAGGGGCGTCGTGTAAGTGCTTTGTCATCTGCTTCGAATATAGAGAACTCGGTTTGGTCGGCTTTGCTGCCACGTCGGTCTAGAAGAAAGGGACCCCGAGTATAGTGAGGTCGGTTTTCTTTTGTGGCTTGAATTGGAATCTGCTCGGTTTGAGCCGAGTTGCCTTAAGTTCGTCATTAATACAGATTCGACATCCTTTAACTTGGTTTTGTCTTTTAAGCCCGACGTGACCAAGTCGGTGCTCAACAAAAGTCTCATCTTCTAATAAACAATGTCTCTGCTAAATGAAAACCAACAATAAAGACTCGTGTACACAAAAGAGGAATTACAACATTTTGGCCAGAGAATTCCATTTTATGCATTTGCACGACAAACACATATCATGTAAGTGAATTATGCATTTCACGTCTGCTGGAAATCCTAATTCTTTGAAGAATTTCTTGGTCCATGATAAGAAAATGGTAAGAAAATTGTAGGAAAAAACTATTCAAACATGGACCCTTATTTCTGATCATAATAAAATATAAAGAGACATCTACAATTAAGAGTTCCTTATCTATAGCCATCTAACATGATACCAACAGCCAAATTGCCTCACCACTAACTTCTAAGTTCGTCTAACTTACCGTAGTTGGAATAGGAACTTAAAATTAGGAGGCTCTTTCAATTTTTTCAATTTCATAATTTTCATAGATAATGATGTGTGGTTTCTATGTATGATGTTTAGGTGAGTTTTTGTAAAAAATATTATTATTTATTGATGTTTTAGTGTGTTATATATATTGACCAACGACAATTAAAAAGATTACAGAAAGGTCATAGCAGGTTGATAAAAGAAAGCATAAATAATATTATATGACGAATGTACCAACCTATGATGTATATGCACACTGATATCTCCTAGTATACTATACCTTGATGCATTTGTAGCATAGGTTTACTGAAGAAGAGAAAAAGATTCAGAGAAGGGGAGAGTGACTGATCAAAATCGAACGCAAATGTCTTACCTAGAAACACATTGTTGAGTGTAAGGACATGTTAAAAATAAGACCATTGCAAAGACGTGCATTACCAGGCCTTATCTAGAAGGGCAATGATATCTTCAGATTTCTTCAAGGCCATTGAAAAATTGGTAATTAAATAGTGTTGTCAACAAGAAAATATATCACTAATTTTAGTATAGAAAAATTTAAATAAATTTCTTAAACTCTGTTTTAAAGAGTGTGCCAGGATTCTAAACTTCAAGAAACATCATACAACTCATCTAGATACTGACTTAGCAAAAACTAAGTTCTTGTAGTCAATATAATAATATAAAATAGAATAAGACAACAACGTTGACAAATTAAATAAAATAACTTATAATGTTGGAGTCATGACAATTATTTACTTAGATCAGTTAAACCACCTTTTCAATAAGATTTAGGACATCATGGTTATCGATATTTTCTATGTACCTCCATTCAATCTTTTCTCTTGTGTTGTCCTCCTGGTCCATCTAGAGCACATGCCGAAATATGAATTTAAACAATTTTGGCATTTGTTTTCGACATTTACATACTAATGCTAAAAAAATATGAATTGTACCTTATTAAAGTGTTGCTGCAATTTTCATCTGTAAAATTAAGGCAAATTTGCTAAAAAAAATAACCACGAAATATAATCAGTTTGTCCCATCAGTACAAAGAGTTGATTTAACATTACCTGCCAGTTTTATCAACTAATACTTACCAAGATAATTGTCACATTCAAAGGTAAGTGCATCATCACAATAGCTCA
The DNA here is from genome assembly GCA_902706635.1 of Striga hermonthica. Lineage (NCBI taxonomy): Eukaryota > Viridiplantae > Streptophyta > Magnoliopsida > Lamiales > Orobanchaceae > Striga > Striga hermonthica. The sequence goes on along the minus strand of CACSLK010020742.1, from coordinate 10,572,101 downwards.
TAACCATCACCTTCCAGTGCTTCATTTTGGAGCTAAAAAACACACAATCAATCAGTCAATCAATCAATAAGTCGTTCAAATCCCACTAAAAACACACATTTTTCAAAATTTTATTCGCAGTTCCCGACATTCAATTCAAGTAGTAATACACAAAATAATATATTCATCAAACTTATAATTCGGCACGCTATAAAACCAAAGCTTAGAATTAAAAAGGAAAGAAAACAAAATGCCACTTACGTCAATACACCGTAGGATGAAGTCTATATATATATATTTTTTTCCTTATGATGTCTTCTCTTGTCGGGTGGTGGTGGTGGTGGTAACTTAGGTTCATTTCTTTCCTCACCCAAAAGAATTAGTAGTATCAACACCACCATTACAAAAATTGTCGATGTGAACAGCATCAAGTGTGAAGTCTGAGAAGACCATGAACAATAAAACATGCTTCTGTGCACTTTCGACAAACTCAGCCTACAGTAAGTCCGAATAGAGAATTCACCCATCCTTCAGTCATCATTCAGGAAATGAAAAAAGAAACAATTAACTAATTAATTAATAATAAGAGCAAAAGACTCAAAATTGACGAGAACCATGTGTCACAATATCAAATTTGTGTATGATACCATGGCTATGGGTTCATGCGCAAATTGAAAGACAAAAGAAAAACAAGTATCAAAGCCATAAAGTTCAACCCTTCATTTATCTCAGATAACAAAAAGATGATCTCGGTTCTACCTTCTTCTCAAGCGACTGCACCAGGACAATTATGACATGGAAAAGTCGACAATGATTGGCTTCATCCTCGGTTCAATGATGTTCGTCTAGCCGAGAGGCATCTGAGGAGGGAGGGCCGCAGATGAATAGAAGGTTGATGACAACAATCCGTCTGCCTTTAGCACCTGCCGGTCGAGGGACCGCCACAGATCGCCGATCGATGATTCCCTTGCCTCCAGCGACCCTCCTGGTTAGAGCCGTCTTAGGTCGTCATCGGAGGTGACTACACTCTGATGATCAATTCTTACTGTATTTGGGATCCGGCAGCTGCTGAGGACGGTCGGGATATAAAAGCATCTCGGTTAGCGGAGCTCTGAAGCAGTGGCTGTTAAATACTAACAAAAGCTGAAAACCCTGATCTATAGCCTCATTCATGTCTCTTTACAATCACTACACATCAACATCAACATCAACATACCCACTATATTTCCAAACGGGTTGGGGTCTGGGGGTCAGTTGTACGCAGACTTTACCCTTGTAATTATACAAGGAGGCTGTTTCCATAGCGACCCAAGATGCATTGCGTCGTTTGATATATTTTTTTCTAGAAACTTCACTAATAGAATAAGCACTAGAATTTGAATTGAGCCATTTTGATCAAGTCCATTATTAGCACTATGTCAAGAATTGTCAACCATGACTCTTCCAGCTCCATGTACAATGGACATTGCCTCTTTACAATCACTATCCCACCAAAAGCATACAAATATCTCTGACCCTTTTTGTCAAAATGGTACTGCATCTTCATATCTACTACACAAGAAGCACAAATTGAACATAAAGTTACTCTTAATATAAAAATTGAATATATTATACAAATCAATATAGATTCTTCCACGTTTGAAAGTTCTATATAAATTATTGTACAACCAAAACACCTCAAGATAATTTTTTCCAGCGCATCTAAAAAGGCATACGTACTGAATTATAATATGAACATACCTCAAGAGGGCACGCTCGCAGGCAGGATGGCCAAGATCGAGTTGCACGTCATCTTCCCTCAGCCGCCTATTTCGCCGACGAACACCCACTTGAGCATCTCCGGATAGATGATGTTCCGCAACATCCATCGGGTGATTCTTCGTCGAGATCCATCTATCGATCCCAAATACTGTCAACTGGCGCAAGACATGTACACTTGCTGCCAAGCCTTACAAAATACAAACTTGTTCCACTTTTATGTTCACCAACTACCCCACAACCCATTTATGTAACTCTCACAAAATAAAAATAAAAATAAAAATAAATGAAGACATGCAGCTAAATAGTTATCAACATTCACTTTTTTTAATCTAATTAAAGAGGAAGACGAATGCCATGATAATAAACAACACTAATGGGAGAAAAAATGTTACATAGTAGAGTGTATAATCTGATTAAAATTAAATGATAACTGAAATAATTAACTTGGTACTGTGTTTCTAGATGGACAAATGGGTACAGATGAATGTTAAATGCACTTAAGTATACAAACCAATTAGGAGATGTTTTTTTTTTAATCTGAATTTAAACACATTATTTTATGTCTAATCAATGAGACGAATGATTAAAATTTAAATGAAGGGATTACCCATTTGAAGCCACCTCATCATCATCACCACCAGTAGCCATCGTTTAGGAGGCCTTCCGGCGAAGGAGGTGGGAAGGCAGCGAAGGTTGACCTATTAAATGAAGGGATTACCCGTTTGACATATGTTTGCAGCCAGAGTCACCTTATCATCCTCACCACTAGTGGCCACCGTTCCGGAGCCTTTCCGACGAAGGAGGTGGAAAGGCATCGAAGGTTGACCGTAGGTAGGCGCTGAATGTTGATCGTAGAGAGGCGACGCTGATAAAGTTCAGGCAAAAAAGGAAATCCTCTCATCTTCCTTAGATGCGCGAACGTTAGGTAGAGCGAAGAGATATGATGCTCGATTAAGGTTGAGATAGTATAGATGTATGGTGTTCAATTCTTGAAACATGACTCCAAAAACTCTGATCTTTGTACATGCGTACTCAGTGGCAGTGAGAATTGGGAAAGAAGAAGTTTACCTGCTCCCGTCAAATCCCATCCTCGCGTGTGCAGAAATTCCGTACAAAGAAGATAATGGCTGATGAATTCAGTCCACCCGCGTGCAACTGATTCCGGATTAGTCGGTTCCCTTGTGAATTCAGAAACAAGAAGGTTAAAAGAAGCAAGAAAAGACGGAAAAATGAGAGCAACAGTTGTAACAAATGTGCAAATAAAAAAAAAAAATGCCACGTGTCAGGCCTAAGAGTGTCTCACATTAAACATTATGTGGGACGAAACTAGTTACATTGAATGGTCTTGTTGCTCCTTCCAAGTGATGTCTAGATTAGGTGTTGAGATGATTCGAACCTTGGCATGAAAGAAAGGAAGCAATCTTTCTCTCTAAGCTAGCCATCCAGAAAGAACTCAATCAATCGCATCGATTGGTTAAATTATTCGAGAACAAACTCAATCAATCAAATCGACTGGTGTTGGAGTGATTAACTAGTTAATTAGCTATGGAAGGATGCCCCGCCAATGCCTTCAGCTACAACCGTTCGCAGTGCGCCTGCATCCCCGGCTACCTGTTCAACTCCACCACCAACAGCTGCGACCTCTTGCCCGAGCTTGGTCCACCTCTGGAGCTCAGCAGCGGCGTCGACAACTACGATTCACTCCTTTCCTTCCCGGAGACTATTTTCTCCTTCGACTCCATCAGAAAGTTCACTCAGTCTCAGGCGGTGTTTCTCGAGGCCACGCTCGTCATGCTTCTCTGCTGGCTCGGCTTCTGCCTCCTCATGCGCCTCTTCCCCCTCGCCTCCAACGGCCATTCTCCTTGGTTTAAGATTCGGTGGTGGATTAGCCGTCTCGATATCTCCTTCGCCACTCGCCACTGGCTGCACGACCGGAAGCCCCTTGTCAAACGCAAGACTGAGCTAGGCGGCGCTTTCTCCATTGCCAGCTGGATACTCTTTATAGGCTTCTTTGCTGCGTCAGTACTTGTACTAATCTCTCTCTGTTTTGTGTGTGTGTGTGTGTGTGTGTGTGTGTGTGTGTGTCATATACCTATTTTTTTTACTCAGGCAGCTGCTATGCTATTAATTGCCTACAGTTTGCTCTACCAATTTATTTCGAGGACAAATGTCGAGGTGCACAACATCCGAGCTGTAAACGCGCCCGACTTGGCTTCCTTCCTGAATGACTTTGAATTCAACATCACTACAATCTCCAACATGAGCTGTGAGCAGTTGCGTGGTCTTGAAACTGTGGTTTTAGGAAATCCTCTCTTTATTGATCATAGAGTCTATCCACTTTCATTGTTTTCCAATGCTTCGTGTCGCAACACCACCTTAGGACCATCTGTATCTCTTAGGTGCAATAGCTGCCGGCTCTTTAGAGACTTCACCTACGTCTCGTGGCATTTCATTGATATCCCTAATAGTCCAGCTGTTGCCATCGGTTTTCAGTTTAACCTTACTGCAAAGAACCATGGCAGCAACAAGCATTTGAGTTTTGTTAGTGGGTTTTTGAAGAATTCAAGCGAATCTGATGGCAGGCCAGTTACATATAGAGGGGCTATGCCAAATATTCTGAAATTCAACCTGTTTCCTAGATTATACCGCAACTTGCGTGATCTAAAGCTCATCCAACCTCTGTTTCAAGATTTCCTCCCAGGTTCGTATTTCGGGGATGCAAATCAGCTTCGAGCGTCTCTTGAGAGCTCCAGCAATGGGTTAATCAATACGACATTGTGTATCAACTTCCTCTCTTCGTATATTGTTGAGATTGACAATCAAAATATATCAGGGCCCGGTGAGTGATCTCCTAATATATTCGCGCAACCATTTCTTGTATTATATTTGTCTTTTCTGTCTTTTTTTTTTCTCTTCGTATATTGTTGAGATTGACAATCAAAATATACCAGGGCCCGGTGAGTTAGCTCCTAACATATTCGCGCTACCATTTCATATATTATATTTGTTTTCATTATAACGTGTTGAACTATTAATGTTCTCAATTTTGTTAAAAGCTTCTATCCTTCAACTATCCGTTGCATGCTTGTTGGCTCTGAGTTCTTAGTATTAGTGGTCTGGGATTCATTTCATTTGGAGGGAGTTGATGATGCTGGCATTATTACAGTATTGTTGTCAATTTATATGTCAGGGGCTCTAAAAATATAGGAGCAGCAAGGTAGTGGTTTATAGTAGGCATGCTAGGTAGAAAACATCTCAGTTGTGGGCTTTGCACACCTATTATATTAATAAGCATCCATCTTAGGGCTCGATGTATGATTTTTTTGAAAAACTTGATGTTATCAGAACTTATGAGGTTCTAAATTCAGATAGAATGCACAACGATGAACATAGTATTCACGCTTAGTATCTTTCCATTAGTCAATGGTGTAATATGATGTGGCCTTAAGAATTTTGTTGCAATATCGATGCTTGGTCTGTATTTGCAAACAATTTGATAGATTTGATCCTTAGTAAAGCATTATTTCACTATTATCCTTTGTTCTCCATGAACATAGAAGACTTACGAATGTAGGTTTTCAATTATTCATTATTGACTATCTTTAGGAAATAAGTTCCAGTAGAAAAGGCATATTTGAAGAGGGTGTCTTGAAGGGTTGCTTTGTGATTTGTTTCCTTTTTCAGTAACTGTGCATGACAGATTTCATTTGTTCTTGAACTTGTCCTTGCGTGTTGTTTGAGGTAATTGCACTGGTGCTTCAGTGCTTTACGTTCAAATTATTCTGGAGTCAATAATTTGATCTCACTTGCTTTTGCCAAAATGTAGTGAGCTTCCTTGCTGATCTGGGTGGCCTCTACTGCATAAGTATCGGTATATTTTTCTGCTTCTTGGTGCAAGTAAGTTTTCATTTGACACCTACATTTCCGTGTTCCATGCATTCTTCTTCATGTTTTATTTTCTTTCTTTGGTTTGTTTTACATTATGCTTAAACTTGTCTTGTTTATCCTTTACTGATATCTCGTAAAGGTCTAGCATTTTCTTTATGTGGCATACAATTTACGATTTGCTTCCCTTGAATGTATGCTATTGAACTTGAGTATAACAACATATTAATCTGTTTGACTCACAAATCCCATATGATGCTTATATGTATTGCATAATCTTGATTCAGAAATGTGAAGAAGTTCATTAATGTCTTCACCTCCACCTGATCAAATCTGCAATATTATGCCCTTATGAGGGTACCATGAAAGGATAAGCTCGACTATTGAAGCATGGCCATTGGCCAGTGTGGGCATCATAAAATATGTCTAGAGCTTTGGGGGTCAAAGCTAGCTGCTTAGTTTAGCCGAGTATTATGAATTCACAAAACTATTAATATTTTTCCACTTATACAACTTTAGTTATTAAAGTAAATCCTTTCATTAAACTGTAAATATTAATTCACTATATATCTAGTCTAGTGGCAACATCTCATGCTTCGCTATCACATGGCTTTCACTTGTGGATAAACTTGGAATGTATCATAAGTTTTAGTCTAAACCAAATAATCATGAATAAGAATTGGACCTCTTTGGTGACTTATTTCCAAACATAAACATGAGTCATCTAGTTATTTAATTGGTAAGATAGGACTCATGAAATGTGAAACATCGTTACACGCACGTGGAAACTTTAAACATTTTTTTTAAAGAGAAGAACGTTCTTCGCATAATGCAACATGTATGTCCCGTTTATCGCGAAAACTGAAAATTGGCATACTGATGTGTGGATTGGAAGTTTGGGAGTAGAGCCAAACTTTTGGAAGGATCAAACAAGTTGTGAAGAAACAAATTTATTTACTGATCCAGAGTTCTGATTCCATCATGTGAAGTTTAAAGTATTTATTCAATACATTAAACTCTTGAACTAAGCTTTTAAGATTTCCACTGGCTACCTGATATACTAACTTTTCTTATTTACAGTGTGAATACAGAATCAAGAGGCTTCGTAACGAGGACAGGTTAATGATGACAATTAGAAATCGCACAAAAGCCCAAGATCGGTGGGACAAAGTAAAGCTTTCCTTCTGTACTCTGAAATCTGATGAATGTGTGTGTGTGTGTCTGTGTGGGTGGTCTCAGTTGAGATTTTTTTTCATTCCTTTAACTACTTAATCCTTTTATTATAGTTGAGAAAGTATGTGAGGTACACGTGGGGATCTTGTTCATTGGATGACGGCAGAAGTGGGACAGACAACGCATGCTGCTCTGGACTTTTGACCAAACCGTTCCATCAAAGTATGTCATCACGTAGACGACGATTACAGGGATTTGATGGCATCAGTTTTAGCCAAAAGGTCCCCACCACCAATCATAACGTGCCCATAGCTTTTATGCCTCAGCTTTGATATTTTTATCCCATTCTTTAGTTAACCTTCATAAATATTTATTTTCTTTGCGCAGCAGAAAGCTCAACCTCAACCAGAGCACGTTCATTCTCAAGAAGTCAGATCTTGCTTAACTGAAGGTGACAGAGACCAAGAAAACAATCACCTTTCTCAGAATGTAAACCAGTAAGTTCATTCTGTCTGAAGGATTTTTGTTGGGTCACCAATCCTATAACTAAAAAAGTAACACATTTCTCCTCATGTCAAGGTATAAACACAAATGAAAAGAAAAGGAAGGGTGTGATTACGTTTTCCCTCAAATCTGTTGGGGTATCACAACAAGCGCAGCGAACAAAAATACCCCTCCAACGAATATGGCGAACACCACTCCAAAATAAGCCAACACAAATAAAAGACGAGAAATAAAAGAA
>CACSLK010020742.1:10471069-10510191 GCA_902706635.1 Striga hermonthica | reverse complement strand
AAAAAAAAAAAAAAAAGATCAATATTTGCAACATATACAAACCTCACAAGGTTCGTGTGGTAGCTCACGGTTATCTGAAACTTTAAGTATTTAACCGACATTTTGTGCAAGTAAGTTGCATCTCAGGGATCAAGAGCTATTTGCAACTTTAAGATATAAACTGAAACTTCATGCATGTAAGCTTCATCTCAAGGATCGGGGGACAATTTTTATAATCATCCAAACATAATATTATCACCGGTGGTTGAAAAGAATAAACATGGCTGTGTTAAAAATTAAAAAAAATAAAAAAATCGAAGTATATGAATCCCCATAAAAACCGAGAACACGTATAATAAACAAAGGAGAGTTACTAGAATAAAATAATGCATTTACCACAAAGATGATCAGCTCCCTCCTTTCTGCTTGAGGGTAATCTTGTCATCCAAGCTGAGGGCAATGCCCTGAGTCTTACTCCTTATCCTGATATATCCATTAAGTTTGCCATCTGCCTGTTTTTCTACGCTGATATTGACCAAAGCATCCTCCCCAAATACACTTTTGGCATACAAGTTGGCCGCCAAGAAACCACACCCACCTTCTAAAGCAGATCTGAAAAAAAACCGCACAAGCAAGATATTAGGCAATAACATTGATGAGCCACAAAAAATTGACTCACCGAGATTGCTGGTCGAACCGTTCATCTCATCTTGGTTGAGATCGCCTTGGTCTTCAAGAACCGGATCGACCTGCAAAGCGCCGGGGCTGGGCCCCGGCGTAGACACTCCGACGCTCAAGTCAGAAATCTAATATTTTGATTGTGTATCTTAAGTAATCTTAAGAGCTTAGGATTAAAAAATGAACCTGGTCCCTTATTTATAAGGGGTTTAATGACTTACTTCCCAAGATAATGAGTTTCCTAAACAAACAAGAACACTGATACTCCTCAATAATTGTGTAGATATACACCAACTTTCATGAATATCTTTAACTAATACCGTGTATCACATAAATTAGCTCTAAACTTCCTTGGACCGCCTATCCGAGCTAACCGTTCAGGCCGGTCCACCGAGTTATTCTTCGTGCTACATCATCTAGCCCCCCACTCTAGACAAGCTTATGAATATAAGACTTGTCTAAGAGTAGAACAATCATGTCTCGCCCAAGTGTATATCGTAGGACTACAACGTGGGGGGTCCTGGGCTCGTCTAGCCCCCACAACCTACCATGTCGGAGTTCTGCAGCCATCTACATGCAACTATGGCTCTTAGGCTAACTTCGCTTTCATTGCCTTTGTGGCCCCCGAGTAACATGCTCGATGTTCTGCCACGTTAAAACGCTTGACATTCGCACTATTTGCTCGAGTTGTTACAATGACTCCCGTATCTACGGCCTCCCGAGCTCTACGAAATCGGGCACCGGTACGATGGGCTAATTACCCTTGATCTAGCTACAAATCAAGGGACCCGCTGCCGAGCTCTGAGAACTCGAGCAATGCCACAACAGACTTTTTGCCCTGATGGTCTAAGGTCCCGCTGCCGATATCATAAACACAACGATATTGGTGAGCCTATAAACACAATGATAATGCCGAGCACACGATACTGCCGAGCTCATAAACACAACGATATTGGTGAGCCTATAAACACAATGATAATGCCGAGCACACGATACTGCCGAGCTCATAAACACAACGACTATCCTGCCCTAATGCGGCGATGAGTTTAACTTCATGCCGGACTAAGATAGGCTCGGTAATTGTTCGAATTGGACTCCGCCGAGCTCCGCAAGCTCGAGCGACGTCTTCAACAGGCTTTCGCCCTATCTCGACCACCACCGAGCTCCACGAGCTCGAACGACATCTCCAACAGGCTTTCGCCCTAAACTTGGCCACTGGCGAGCTCCGCGAGCTCGAGCGACGTCTTCACCAGGCTTTCGCCCTATCTCGCCTACCGTCTATCTTCACGAGCTCGAGCACTAGCACAACCAGGCCTTCAGACTGATTGGCTATGTGTCAGAGGACTCGCTCTGCCACAACAATCTCTTCAAACACGCATCTAGGCTATGAGTACAAGGACTCGCTCCCGAGCTCCACGAGCTCGAGAACCGCCACAACGATCTCTGCAAACACGCATCTAGGCGCTCTGAGCTCCGCGAGCTCAAGAACCGCCGCAACGATCTTTACAAACACGCATCTAGGCGCTCCTGAGCTCCGCGAGCTCAAGAGCCGCCGCAGCGATCTCTGCAAACACATATCTAGGTGCTCCCAGGCTCCGCGAGCTCGAGCACTGCCGCAACGATCTTTACAAACACGCATCTAGGCGCTCCTGAGCTCCGCGAGCTCAAGAACCGCCGCAGCGATCTCTGCAAACACACATCTAGGAGCTCTGAGCTCCGCGAGCTCGAGAAACCCCGCAGCGATCTTTACAAACACGCATCTAGGCGCTCTGAGATCCGCGAGCTCGAGAACCGCCGCAGCGATCTTTGCAAACACGCATCTAGGCGCTCTGAGCTCCGCGAGCTCGAGAACCGCCGCAGCGATCTTTACAAACACGCATCTAGGCGCTCTGAGCTCCGCGAGCTCGAGAACCGCCGCAGCGATCTTTACAAACACGCATCTAGGCGCTCCTAAGCTCCACGAGCTCGAGAACCGCAGCAGCGATCTTTGCAAACACGCATCTAGGCTCTAGGCCAACCCTGCACTTATCTTAGCATCACAAAAACATATTTCCAAATATATGAAAGCAATTGATACCTCTTCACAAGAAATAACGCAAAGAAATTTATCGTCATATTTGAACTTGACCATTGGATAGGGTAGAGACTTGCTTATGTACCTGAAGTAGAAAATATCAGTGCTGGCCTTCTTAAGAGAATAATCGGGGTGTGAATCTTCTTCTGGAGCCTTTTTGACCTCCATTCTAGAGCAACCAGGTCGCCTCGACTCTTTACGCAAACAAGTGGGCATAAAAAATATCTCCCTCCCGACCTCGTCTAAGAAATGGAGCGTGCCACAACTCGTCAGATCCTCCCGACCTCTCGTGTCAAAATCTCAGAGCTCGAAATAACCCATCAGGTCGTTTCAGGTCCTCCTCGCCTGAAATCTAAAATTGCTACCTCCCCAAAAAACTACAGTCCTGCAGTTGGTTCTTCTTTCTTCAAAAATCTGCACCCTTTTTTTCTATTTTTAATATAGGGAAGATCCCCGTTCAACTCATGTGGGCCCTCCTAAGCTTTATACTCCTTAGACCATCTTTTATAGAAGTGTCGTCTCAAAGAACATTTCTTTTTCCTGGGCACAAAGCACTTACAAAAAACTCGTTGTTGTGTCCCTCTGTCTCTCGCTCTTTTTCTTCCAACCCCGTGCCCTGCTCTCTTTCGGCTGCCTCTTTTTTTGTGGGCCATATGACCAGGCCCTATTACCGTATTCAACAGCATATCATGCCTTTTTTCCTCTTACTTTTCATGGGTTAATAATATATTAGGCCCAAATATTAACATCCACATCACGAACTGAGCCAAGAGCAGCCCATTAAGCCATAAGTTCTTCGTTCACCTTCGCGACCCTTCTCAGACTATTAACAGTCGTGGCTGTACTCCTTACGATTGCGGTTCTTGGAAAAAGGGGACCAGAAAAACAACGGCCACCCGTTGTGATCAATTTGTCGGTGTATCGAGGCCGGAATTATCTCCGTCCTTTGCTCCAAATTTTCTCGCGTAAAAGCTCCCGTTGTGTCGGAGTTTCGCCTTTTGCCACGGTTGCCCCGTGCATCACATCAACCTCCATCGAGGCTTGCTATAACCACAAAAATGCTGCTTGGGTATCATAATTGTTGTAAGTCCCAAAAGAATTGCAAAATCCGCCGGCCAAAACCCTAGGTATGTGCGGCACGATCACGGGTACAGCTCTCCCGGTGTGAAATCCGCTGTTGGATTGGTTATTTCCGATGGCCAATCCGGCCGCCGCAGCTCGCACTTCTTTTCTTCACAAAAGTTCGCCTCTCTTCCCAAATGTTCGCCTATCTTTTTCCACAAACCTGCTGCTTCTGTTTTTTTCTCCTTTTTTTATTTTTTTTTATTTTTTTTTTAATAGTCGTCCTCAGCTTGTCTCAAGCCTGGGGCAGCGGCGGACCTCCGTCGACGGTGGCAACGCAGTGGTCAGACTCGAACCAATGGCTGCCTTTGGGTCGAGCCTTCTCTCCTTGTCTACACTTGATGAGCTAGTCGATTTTAATCCCCATCTCCTGTGTTGCTGCCCAAAAATCCATCGGCCACCGTTTGGTCACTTTTTTTTTTTGTCCAGAGTATCTTCCCAATTGAGTTGGGTTGGTGTAAATTGTACACTACACGGGCCAACCAAAAGACTAGGCCCAATATGCTACTCCTTTCCTTTTCATGCAAATTTCAATCTTTGGGCCCATTGATAAATAGCCCCTACACGGCTCTTAGCGACAATTTTTTTTGAAATGATCAGCTGCTAATTCTTGGCCCAAAGCAAATCGTTGTGAGGGCATTGTCATCCTCCTTGCGCCTCGTCCAAATCCTCGCAGCAGACCGCAGTTGTGGGCGGCGTCGATGGGCTGGACGAACAAAAATTGAGAGCAACGCGACGGTCAGGCTTCGGGGTCGAGCGATGTTTCTTTTCCCCGACCTTTCTCTTTATTTCACGGTGGCGGGAGGCTCCGGCATCACCTCTGCTGCAACAGGTCCGTTGTAATAAGAATTGGGCACCGGCGGTGGTCGGATCGCGGGGCAGCGCGTCGACCGGGTGATTCGACATCGGGGCAACGTGGTGGTTGTTTTCCTCTATTTTTCTTTTACATAAAACGGGGATAACTGGGTGCAAATTTTCTTTTCGGTAGAAATTGGGATTGGTCCCCATCAATTGGAATCTCACCAGAATACAAAATTCATGTTAAATTTTCGCCACAATACTCCCTTTTTTTTTGCACAGACCCTCGTTCTTTTGGGTAAGGATTTCTTCTCTTTTTCTTTTTTTTTTTTGGTAACAAGAAACGGGTGCCGATTTACTTCTTCCGGTAGAAATCGGGAGTCCCCACAGACGGCGCCAATTTGATGAGCCACAAAAAATTGACTCACCGAGATTGCTGGTCGAACCGTTCATCTCATCTTGGTTGAGATCGCCTTGGTCTTCAAGAACCGGATCGACCTGCAAAGCACCGGGGCTGGGCCCCGGCGTAGACACTCCGACGCTCAAGTCAGAAATCTAATATTTTGATCGTGTATCTTAAGTAATCTTAAGAGCTTAGGATTAAAAAATGAACCTGGTCCCTTATTTATAAGGGGTTTAATGACTTACTTCCCAAGATAATGAGTTTCCTAAACAAACAAGAACACTGATACTCCTCAATAATTGTGTAGATATACACCAACTTTCATGAATATCTTTAACTAATACCGTGTATCACATAAATTAGCTCTAAACTTCCTTGGACCGCCTATCCGAGCTAACCGTTCAGGCCGGTCCACCGAGTTATTCTTCGTGCTACATCAAACATACCCTTCATGTTATTGAAAGGAGCGAGGATGGAATATAAAAGAACTATTGTATGTGTTTTCGCTGTCCCACATTTCTCCAATTTTTAGATAAAACTGAAATTTTAGATAAAACTCAGCATATGTTCTTACATGCTGGGAATCAACTAAACTATATTTTACTGGCATTATAACTAGATAAGAATAATCGAGGATCAATTAATATTTCACACAAAATGAATGAATCCACCATGTGCCATATTAAATGAAAGGTTTTATCTCCTAGACAGTTTCAAGCAACTGAAATTATCAATCTGCAGCATAAGCACCAGAAATATGCTTCAGTGTCCGGCTTGAAAACAGATCTATCATTTGACAGTTCCCAGCAAACAACTATGTGACTCCAAATTACAAGGTTTTCAGACTACATTCAGCAGGCCAAATAATTCTCCAGCCTATAATTTCAACAACACAAGTCAAACGTATCGAATTCAGAATGTAAGTATAAAACTTACACCATGGAACTAATATAACGTATTTCACAACCAAAACAGATGGAAACACGATCTCCAATACCCCGTAACAGGAAAGCATAATGGTTTCCTTACAGACAGCAGTTTCCAGATTTAGTTATCGAGGAGTGTGAGAAAACTTACGGTGCAGTTAGGCATTTCATGTTGGTTGATTTGATAATGTGGTCAAGGAATTCTTTCTCATCTGTAATTGTCGTGTTGACGGCGACCTGAAATAACAGAAGCATGAAACTTAAACATAAAAGTAATGCGTGCCGGGATGACAAGGGAGCACATTACAACATAAGATAACAATTTTTGGAGGAAGAGGCACATCTCAATGGGCAAGGTCCACAAGACTTTAGACTTGTATTGACAACAAAAATTTCTGACTAGTAGCATACTACTAAACACTAGCTTCATTAACCATGTGAAAAGATCAAAGATCATTAGGAGGCTGTAGGGGAACAAGTCCTATATTAGACTTTATAAGGTGATAATCCAGATTAAAAATTCAACTAGTTTATTTATATGGAGCACTAGTACACTAACCCCAAGAAAACATGGAACTTCATAAACCTATATAATCAGTATGTTCAAGCAATTTCTATACATATCACTCACCCAAACAGTAAAGAAATTGTAAAATAGTGGATATGCTCACATATTTGAACCTGAATAGCAACATAAATACAGACAACAGCATTACCTTGTTCTCCCATTCAAATTCTGCCCACATGGTTCTAAAAGCAGCATCACTACATGCAGCAGGAGAGATGTAATCCATGATATCGATATGAATATCATTAAGGACAACAACATTCCGATCAAGCACATTTGATGTTTCATAAACAATGTTGCCAAATATGACTCCAGTTTCTGTAGAGGACACCTTAATATTTGCTTTTATCTGCTTGCTAGACTCAGGTGCTAGAGTATAATTCTGGGGGCGCTCGACAAGTTTAAGATCACCCATTGTAGCCAACTCCAAACACAAATTCTGAAGAGTCTCTTTGGTTCTATTTATAACTGTCACATCCAGGACAATATCGTAATGATGAACTGTTACATAAGCTTCAGCATATACAGGGTCACTGAACCCTGTGAGTTGAATGATCCGGTTTAACTTATTTGCATCCTCTGCATCCTTAACAAATTCCCCAGTAGCTCGTTTAAGATCATCTTGGACCTGATCTTCCAGCTCCAGTAGGCTCATGCCCTGAAGTAAAGATCACAAAATGTGAAATGATGAGCAATCAATACGTTGTGGTCCACTACAAATTAAGCTTAAGTTAGAAAACCTCAGCAGGCGCGTGTACAATTTATGCCATCAACAAGTGTCAAATTATTTTCATTCTCATTGAATAATGTTCACTGAAAATGTACATGAAAGGCATTTTAAGATAAAAGTGTAAAATTGTGACCACAGACATCCAAAATATTGGGAAAATGACCTGAAAACATCCAAAAAGAGGATATAAAAAATATAGGCTGAGATAAATCTTAAATGCTCAATAAATGATTAAAAAAAAGGCCAATTAATGAGAAACTGAAGGACAATCCTAGATCACTTCTCAGTGGGCACACAGAGAGAATCGGGGGAAAAGTGAGTAACTGTATGATTAGGCGCAATGAGAGAGATACTTATTCTCATAACAACTATCCAATTCCATCAAACTAAAAGAGGCAAATGCAGTTTCTCACCTTTCGGCTCTTCAAATGGTAAAAGTCGATAAGGTCATCTGGCTGTGAATGAGAAACCTGAGCTTTTGCTTTAATTTCTTCAGTTTCACGCAGTTGTTTATCTGAAAGCATCTTAACAAAACTTTCACGGCAAGACTTTAACCAGATCTTCCTAAGAGAGTCCTCTGTGTTACACAACAACCTTATACAGATAACAATCCTGTCATAAGAATCATTATCAATTGGGTGTGGGAGAACTGAGGATTGTCCTAACTGTAGCATTGAGACCATCACCAATAATGCACTTGCGGTTGCCTTGTTCACCTCAATCCTTGATGGTTGAACCTCTTCTAATCTTAAAATGAGCTTTGCTAGGGTACACGAAACAACTGCCCCAAGGAAAAAGTCACCAGTGAGAAGAAGAGATCTCAAATTCTCTACCGTCAAAGATCCCTGAATTACAGATGGAGAGGAGAAAACAGTTTCTGAGGCAGCACTTTGAGTGGCATAAGTTCCATCAGCAAGGATAGCTGGTCTTCTAGATGAAACCGTGATAGAAGTTGCCTGTGGGGCTTTCTTTGAAGATTCCGCAGCATCCTCATCTTCAGAAACCAAAAAGAAGGGCAACTCTCCAAGGCACTGCTTGATGGTTGCAATGCCGCTTTCAACTTCAGAAAGAGATAGACAATACTCTCCAATAATCCAAAGAGCACAAGAAAAAACCCTTGCTGCTCGGATCTGGTAAAAAGTATCCAGAAGCCTAGTAATGATGGAAACCCTCAACTTTGGGTTAGTTTCAATAATCTCTCTCACAAAAACTACAACGTCTACAGCAGATGCTACATTGCTGTCTCCCAAGAAATCCATTAACAAATGAACCACTGTGCTAGCCACGTCGGGAAACTTTATAGCACACAAATGAATAGCTTGAATGAGCATTTGGCGGTATTCTCCATTTTTCTCAAGCTCCCCACTTTGAGTTTTTACGACTTCCTTCTTCAAAGTAAGCACCACCTCACTAACATTGCGGGGTGTTATTAGTTCAAGAACAATATCAAGTGTTTTCCTTCGAATATCAAGGTTAGGGCTTGATAGTGCTCTCAGAACGTCCATTATCAAATCAACCATAATATCCTTGTGAGAAGTCTTAAGTTCATTCAGTCGATCAAGCACAATAAGCTTAACATTATTGTCACTCTGTGAGAGAAGAAGCTGGCAGTATGTATTTGCTGCTGCTTTAATAGCTGTGGGAGCAGATGACAAGGAAACAAGGGTTCCAGCGCACTCATAAACAACAGCTGCTGAGGGAGCAATCAGTAAAGAAATAATAATCTTAATATATCTCCCTTTCTCTGCTTTGTTGGTCCTGCAGACTTTCCGAATCAGCTCCGATACAACCATCTGCATAAGCTCACCCCAATCTGGTACCCTGTCAACATTGGTCAAAAGGTAATTAATGGCACGATCCTGTGCGCAGTTGAAAAGCATCAGAAAGGCGTTCCTCTTAGTTGATGGGTCTTGCTCCGTCGAGAGGAACTTCTCAATAGTCTCTGGGGCATCAACCAACAGCTGCTCACCTTGTGGGAGCTTGTAAATTGACATCACAGCAAGAATGGCGTTCCTCCTAACGTAAGGGTTCCGGTGTTCCAAATTTGACATAATGGAGGGGATCAAAGGTTCAATTATCTCCACTTCATTAAGCCGGCAAAGGAACCTTAGAGTGACGCCACGAATGTATTCATTGGGGTGCTGGAGATTATTACGGAGATTCTGGCATATTAAGATCATTTCTGGCAACACACGCCCCTTTCCATCAGTCTTATCGATGATCTCCAAGTACAGCAATAGCAGTTTCTGAACAGTGTGGTCCTCAGATGGTAACACATATCTAACTATAGTTATGAACAGCTGAGGCAAGGTTTCACCATTAAGCAAAAGCATGATGGCATTTTTCATGGCATCAACCTTAGCTGCGCTACATCATTTCCTTGAAGTGCCTCTTTGATCTCATTAGCGAGCGCTGGTGTGCCCTTGTCAAAATGCACCAGCAGAGAACAAGATTTTTCCATTTTTCACCTTATACCTGAATATAAAATACAACTTCATCAATATAGAACAAGAAATCTAAAGTAACTAAATACTTATTTTTACTTATTTATTTATTTTTCTGAAGTTAAACAATATCGGACATTGCACAAAAATAAGATCTAAGCAAATTGAGTTAAATGACAGCATTGGTTCGCAACATGAGTATGTCCCATGATAATCAAATGCACAAGTTAGAGTGACACACGTAGCCATCTATAGCCCAAATGATGATAGGCAATCATGTCAAGCTAAGAATACCCCTCGATAGAAATACATCACATCGGAAGTCAAACATAAACAACAGATACAATGAAGGAAACACAACTCAATAGGCCAACCTCCGAGATACAAAATCCACCAGAACCTAAATTGATACCAGTTCATGATCACACGTTCGATGGTGACAAAATGAATCCGAACATCAAAAGGTACCATAGAAAAAATATTACTCAGGTCATGGAGATCTATTATACGTCAATACAAACATGGCTCGTCAACAGATGGACATGTCTCATGGATCCACATTAAAATAGAAGCACTGAGTGAAAAGATCCAAGAATAAACTGAGCAATCAAACTCGATTTAAACAGTTAATAATGCTTACATTCATAACGATCAACGAATTATATATTGACATTTCAGATCCAGAACGAAATTCATTGGCAGAATAAGTAGATCGTTACCTGACTGTAGGCACAGAGATCGGAGCCGCGGAGAACGTTTTTCGCGTTGTCGTTGAGTTATGTAGCTCAGGATCAATGGATTCCGTCGAGGGCAGTAGAGTGGAGTCAGTATATATCTGGGAGCAAATGTGAGATCTGCAATTCCCAAGCTTCGCTTGCTCGCCTGCTTTTATTTCAATAACAGCACAGCGTTTTCAGTTATACTCACTAAGTCGCATTTCTCTCGCGGAATCTATATCTATATATCCTCCTTATATATAATTCCCGAATGCGCTGAGCCTACGTGGTTGTTTCTGGTGCTTCGGAATCCTACTTGGGAAAGAATCATGCTTCGTAATTAGGTTTGGACAAATAATATTGATATATTAATAATTAATTATTTAGGTTTGGACATTCCATAAATAAATATTATATATAATTCCCGAATGCGCTGAGCCTACGTGACTGTTTCTGGTGCTTCGGAATCCTACTTGGCAAAGAATCATGCTTCGTAATTAGGTTTGGACAAATAATATTGATATATTAATAATTAATAATCTAGGTTTGGACATTCCATAAATATTATTTAGCTAATTTAGGTATTTTAATATCACTTGTATTAATATAACCCTTTAATTCCTTGTAATTTTACATAGTGAGACACTAAGTGACTAATATATCCATGACTTTTAATTTGTTTCCTTCAATTAGCTATTGAATTGTAAATGTATTTTAAAAGATATCGGCCTTGTTTGGTAAATAGCGGTTAGTTGTTAGCAGTTAGCGGATTGCATTAGCTGTTTTGACCAGCGGATTGAATTAGTTGTTTTGACCAGCGGATTGTATTAGCGGTTTGTAAAAAAGTGTTTGGTAAAATTAGCTATTTTAGTTAGCTGTTAACATGTAAAATTACTTTTAAGGCATGAACATGCTTTATCATTCTAATTTACGTTGAACTTATAATTATTTAGGAAATAGAAATAATTAATATTTAAAATATTTATCAAAGTGATTTAAATATAAAAAAAATTAATAATAAATAAAATATTTCTTTATTACATCATAAAACTCACTCCCAAAACAAATTTAAATCCAGTACTAGGAGAAAGCAAAAAAAAAAAAAATACATCTAAAAGTGAAATTGCTACGAACACCTTCAACAAAAAGGAAATTCAAAAACAAAAATACATTAATTTGTAATTTTGTTGAAATGTCAAGTTGCCCATAAACAGTACGCACATCATTTTGCATTTAAATGAGGGCCAATTTTTGTACCGAAAAAAAAAAAAAAAATGAGGGCCAATTTTGTCCACAAGCATTGATTTGTACCAAAAAATTGAAAAGCCAACAAAAAACGCTCCTATATGCAGCGTTTTGCATTTTAGCTTTTTGAGCAAAAAAGTTGTACCAAAAAGCTGTTAACCAAACACCATTTTTAGCTGATTCAAAAAGTCAAATAAGCCAAAATGTTAAAACAGCTAATTTTTGTGCAAAACGCTGTTATCCAAACACAGCTGATAACTTTTGTATTTCTTATTGGTTTTACATATATAATATATCAAATTAATAATCTTTTGATGATCTTCGATTTGACATCCATATTGTATATATTGAAATAAATAAATTATATTTATATTTATAATAATAAAAAATAATTATATTCATTAGAAAAATAAAATTATTTCTCAATTGATATATTTATGTTTAATGTTGTTATATGTTGTAAGTTAAATAAAATTAATATAATATAACACAGGTAAGTCGCACAAATAAAAAGTGACATATTAAATGTATAATAATATATATTTTTTATAAAATGTATTTAAATTTTTAACTATTTTTTTTTCATTAATTTTAGATTTTAAGAAAAAAAAAAAAATTAGCAAACACCCGTGTAATACACGGGAGTTGTACTAGTATATATATAATTACTAATAGCATTTAATAAAACCTATTTAATTTTACCTATGTGGCAATTTAATCATTTTCCCTCCAAAAACTGTTACTTTTGATGTATTTAATATTTCATTTAATTATTAAATAATCAACACACTAATCACTTCAAAATTACAAAATTCATTTTAAACTTTTGATTACTGACAGTCGACTATATAATGTGTTGACCGTATAATGTGATTAGATGTTATTATTGTGGTTACATTTAAATTAATTTTTTTAAAATAAAAAACGTATTTGAAATTCCTAAATAAATAATAAATAATCCACAAAAAAAAATGTACCAAAATATACATTACATCTAATTAGATAAACGCAATTTAAAAAAAAAATATATTCCAACTCCTTTAGTTGTAAATTTGGCCACCAAAAAGGTGAAAGAAAAATAATTAATCATTATATGCATAAAAATAACTCACAATATTTTATTTACATATGTGCAAATACACAGGGTCGAATACTAGTTTAATGATTAAGGTGGGACAACTTTAACGTATTTTTTTTTCTATTTTTTTCTATATTTTAAATAAATATCTAAATCATATATTAAATAAATCTCTTTTGTATGCTAATAATAAGAGGATATAATATTATATCTTTGTAAACAAAAAATTGTAAATAATATTGTAGACATTTAAATTTTTAACAATCAAATGGTGTGACAAGTGTGAAACTTTGTGTTTAAAATAAATATAACTAGTTTTTTATTTTACTTGAAGGTCAATCTTCTGAGAATAAAATAAATTATTAGTTCTTTTATGGATCATTATTAAAGAGAAAATATTGAAAAATGGTGTAATTATCTCTTTTAAATGTTAACCAATCAAATAAATTTATTCTTTTCCAACACACACTCTCTCTCTAAAACATATTTTTTATCAAATGGTGTGACAAGTGTGAATAATCCTCTGTGAGTTTCCATAGAGGATTATTCATATATGCAAACTGAAGATACGGAAGAAGTATCGCCAACACTAAGGAGGCAACTGCTGCCTCAAAGCAATTCAAAAAGGTGATAAAAATATCTCAAACATATGAAGGTCATACCTTTTCCTCTATTGATCTTTTAACAACTTCTATCAACCTCGGCAAGGATCTAGAAGTCGCCAAATACTCAACTGCAAGCTCATAGTAGGAGAGGAGCCGCACACAAAGGCATGTTTCATACAAGAGCTTTGGTCAGATAAAAAGTGCAAGTTAGAAGTTGTAATGGCAAATGATCCAACACTACGAATTCAAATAAAAAGGTCATGGAAACTTCACATGAATATAGGATATGATTATGACATACACTATAATCAACTCCAAAAAGATTTCACGCACGCATTTGCGGAAAAAAGCAAAATATTTTTCCACCTGATAATCATGAACTGAGGTTTCCTGGATGGATTGTTGAGTGGATGAGCAACTTCACTCCATCTGTTTGAACAAATGAAGATCGAACCACATGTTCCTTCAATAAAGTTGCAAGGCAATTAACAGCAGTGGGAATACCACGGATAGGATGTGATGGGTTCCTCAGTTGTACAATTAAAAATGCATAGGCATGAGACCTACTCACTGGTCGAGTAAAGACAAAATTGTCCAAGAAGTATTTAGTTTAGAAAGACCCCAACAACGTATTGCTCAAAACTGAATTGAACAAAAGATTACAGCATCCTGATACAGTAATATTGTCTAATATTTACCTCTCATTATTTGGCTTGTGCTTTATCTAATAACAGGCAATATAAAATGCCACTATTTGGAGAAGTGGAATCCAAATCTATTGACTGCGAAATCGATGTACATATGAAAAAATGGTATGTGTATATATCTTATATTATCCTATATCTGACAGGCAGGTTATTACAACTAAATTCTAAGTGTTTTGGTATGAACATTTCTTATGTTTGATAGGCTCAAACACATGCATAAACAAAAATAATTCTTTTTAAAACTTTCCCTTTCCTCTGACAACCAATCAACCAACGTCTTTAAAACGTCATCAATCGTGGTGATATCCTTCTTCAATTTTGATGCCCCATTTGCATGGTTACCGTCATGAGATCTTGGCCTTCCACTGCAATTAAAAAAAGTAAGAATTAAACACACAAATAAAATCAATCACATTTCAAAGGAACGAGAGTGATTCGCACGTTACTAAAAGTATCTTGCAGCTCTTCTCTTGGATAAACCAGTTACCTTTCCAAAGCAACCTGAAAAGGGAGCGATCATACATCTATATAAAGTTCATGCTAGCGACCAAGAATAATAAAATATAAAATTCATCAGTAGTATTACAGTTAAATTAGATAACAACTCTACCAGGATTGCGGCCCTAACTGCTAAGAACTGTTTAGTACTTAAACTTTACTGTCGTTTTATATTTCAAGTCACAAGTCTGCTTTGAAATGAAGGTATTTCAATCAAAATTATGCATTTGGAACCCATCATAATGAACTAAATCTGATAACCCCACTTGAACATTAATAACTATGAAATGCAACATTAGGCTAGATCATTTTAGGAAAGGCTCATATGTATCCTCGTTGGAGAGAGACTTATCATGAAATAGCCTTGCTTTTTTAGGATTCGCTGCCATGCATGGAGAAAGGAAGAGCAGAAAATGAGGTCAGTAACTTAAAACAGTATAAGCTAAGTACAATCTGTCCAACTTGTCCACTTATCCAACTTGTCCACTTACCTGAAAGCATTTCATCGATAAGAGCTAAACATACTCTACCGTTTCTTCCTTGAATATGTCACGCAATATTCTAACAAAAACACGGATGTAAGCTAGACCATCCAGTAACAATCTGATGTAAGGAAGCGTACGTGTGAGACGATATTAATGAGATGCAATCTCAAAACACCAAAACAATATATCAATTAAACTTTTATTCATAATCAACCACCTCAAATAATAGATCGAGAGTTCCTCCCATAAACCCTACTCCTTGACTTGTCCACCAAGCCAAGATAAATAAAAACAATTAATAATAATAGTAATCAATAATAATAATAATAATAATAATAATAATAAATAATAATAATAATAATAATAATAATAAAATAAATAAATAATAATAATAATATTCTACACCATTCTCCTCCGGTTTGGAAAGCTTCGCCCTTGAAGCCAATGCGCTCCCGTGACTGGCGTGTGATGTCGAACCCATGGTAGAAACCCTCGTCGTTTCCCTCGGTTGAACACGAAAGTTGAATGTCGCCAAACCAGTTCAACACTCTTTTGATTATCATCAAACAGGGATACGACTATAATTGTCTCACCATCATCAACAACAAATACAAAGACTCTTCTAGAGAAAGGCATTGTATCAATACATTTTGGCAAACACATATGCCTTCAGGATCAAACCCCACACAAAAAACGTGATACCACTTATTAGAGGAATCATAAGCAATGGATGTATCAATATGTGAATCTACATCAATTGATACAAATCCACTACAAATCTTGCAGCCATATACATGTACGCAGACAACTGAATTCACATCTATTCCCATGTACCTACAAAGATTTTTCTACGTCATCGGAGGCTCTTCATCGAAAATCGGCGGACCATCGTACAATGGCCCGTCAACTTGCTCACTATCGAATTTGGGGATGTCAACACGAAACCGGCCCTCCCATTGACCATATTCGTGATCAAGTCCCCAATCGCGTCGGGCACAATATCCCCCGTCGAAGGCAGTCTACTCGCGCCTGTCTCTGCCGTAACGTTGATCGTCGCCGTCCACGAAGACCGGGCCCCATCGCCACATGTCACGACTGCCGTATGCAGCAAAGGGTTCAGCCTCGACGTGCAGAGGTTGCCACTCGCCAAAGGAATTCACCTCCGAGATGGTATCCTCGTCGTCTTCGTCGCCTGACGGTGGTTGTGGAGATCTCAGGCGGGGCGCCCCACCTAGACCACTGCCTCCACGTCTACATGAACTCCCCCGTGAACGCCCCGGTTTCTGGCGTCACGATACGTCTACAAATCCTCAACCACGTTGTTGATCGTAAGACGCACTTCTTCGATCCCCGTCGAAAGATCCTCAACCCAATGATCCGATTGATTGATCTGACGGCCGAAGCTTGTGGCTTGTCGACCCGGATACTCAACGGTGGCGCCACGCCCATCGATGTCGTCCTTCCACGACGACATCTTGAATCGTGCTGACTTCTGATACCAATTGATGTAAGGAAGCGTACGAGTGAGACGATATTAATGAGATGCAATATCAAGAACACCAAAACAATATATCAATTCATGTTTTATTCATAATTAACCACCTCAAATAATAGATAGAGAGTCCTTTAAATAAGGCTCCTATAAACCATATTCCTTGACTTGTCCACCAAGCCAAGATAAATAAAAACAACTAATAATAATAATAATAATAATAATAATAATAATAATAATAATAATAATAATAATAATAATAATAATAATAATAATAATAATAATAATAATAATAATAATAATAATAATAGCGACACACAGAATATTGAAGTCACCGTGGGGACCAAAAAACATCATCTGTTTGCAAGGTCGCAATAAATTCCCATGGGAGAAAAGCTCGGGCCTACGCAACAGAAAAACTACCAATTCTTTTAGCAGTTGAATTTTGATATCCGGAACTTGATGGAATTCCTCTGACCCCAGCGGCTCCTCATCGAAAATCGGAGGACCGTCGTAGAGATCGTCCACTTCGTCGGTAAGACGCTCCTCCACCTCTTCGGGTCATTCATCAAACACAGGCGGACCATCGTACAATTGCCCGTCAATTTGCTCTTCGTCGAATTCGGAGATGTCGACGCGAAACGGGCCCACCACGCTTCCGCTGCAGATGTAGGAAAGCGTACGAGTGGGAAGGATAAACGAGTAAACGAGATACTTTCTCATAAAATACGCAAAACTCACAATATCTAATCGTATTTCATTTCAATAATTAACTCTCTATTCATAACTTGTCCAAAAAGACAAAATCTTTTATAATAATACTAAATTCCTAAATTATTCTCCAAAGATGATAATAATAATAACTAGTACAACGCCCGTGTATTACACGGGTGCTTGCTAATTTTTTTTTAAATCCAAAATTAATGAAAAAAAATAGTTAAAATTTTAAATACCTTTTATAAATATATATATATATATATGTATATATATATATTATTATATATTTAGTATGACACTTTTTATTTGTGTGACCTACATTAAACATATATACAGATATATAACTACATTAAACATAAATATATCAAATAAGAAATAATTTTATTTTTTTAATGAATTTTAATAAATATTATTATTTTTTATTATTATAAAGATAAATATAATTTATTTATTTCATATATAAAATATGGATGTCAAATCGAAGATCATTAAAAGATGATTATTTTGATATATTATATATGTAAAACCGATAAGAAGTATAAAAGTTATCAACTTTTAAAATACATTTACAATTCAATAGCTAATTGAAGGAAACAAATCAAAAGTCAGGGATATATTAGTCATTTAGTGTCTCACTATGTAAAATTACAAAGAATTAAAGGGTTATATTAGTACAAGTGATACTAAAATACCTAAGTTAGCTAAATAATATTTATAGAATGTCCGAACCTAGATTATTAATTATTAATATATCAATATTATTTGTCAAAACCTAATTACGAAGCATGATTCTTCGCCAAGTAGGATTCCGAAGCACCATAAGCAGACACGTAGGCTCAGCGCATTTTGAAATTATATATAGGAGGGATAATAATAATAATAATAATAATAATAATAATAATAATAATAATAATAATAATAATAATAATAATAATAATAATAATAGTAATAATAGTAATAATAATAATAATAATAATAATAATAATAATAATAGTAATAATAATAATAATAATAATAATAATGATAATAATAATAATAATAGTAATAATAATAATAATAATAATAATAATAATAATAATAATAATAATAATAATAATAATAATAATAATAATAATACCACCCCCACGTTGTAAAAGTTCCTCCACCTGTCGTCTTAGCTCCTCATGTTCCGACGGGCTCATTCAATAGTGAGATATATTCGACAAAGAAGCCCCAGAAACCAAATTGATGCGATGCTGGATGTCGCGAAGTGGTGGTAAGCCCGAAGGAATCTCTTCATGAAACACATCAGGGAACTCGGACAAGAGAGGGCCGATAGTAGTCGGTGGTGTCCGTTCTTCACCAGGGTCGACCCCCACAAGCAATAAACACCACGGAGACTCATGCAGCTCCGCCAGAAAAGCTGCACGTGAAATAATAAGAACCGGTGATGTGGAAATTGACATCGACAAAGAATAAATTGTAATTTTCACTAAGTTGGATCTTCGGAGCGGGTATCACCAGATTAGGATCCGACCGGGTGACGAATGGAAGACAACATTCAAAATTCGAGAGGGGCTCTTTCAGTGGATGGTGATGCCTTTCGGTTTATCCAACGCTTCGAGCACATTTTATGAGAGTGATGAACCAGGCATTACGGGACTTTATCGGCAAGAGTGTCGTAAATTCTCAAAAATTATAGTAAAATTCGCCCTCCTAAACCTAATGTGGAACTCTGGTAAAATTTGCTCGTGTAGTCATCCACCGTTCGAGATACCTATCATAAATTCTGCAAATGCTAATACACAAGACTGTCATAATGGTAAGGCACGAAGTCACGCTCTACATACTTTCGAAACTTAATCCATGAAGTCAACTCTGGTTTCCCTTGACGATGTCGCAGGCTCGTGAGTTGCATCCACCAAGACGCTGCTCTGTCCCAAAAACGCGTGGCGACCAAAGCAACACGTTTGTCTTCCGACACTTCTTTGAACTTGAGAACGGCCTCAACCGAAGCCCACCAATCTAAAACCTCCGAACCGTCCACCCCCCAGAAAACTCTGGAATTTCTACACGAAACCCCTGCTCCCAATGTGATTCATCGCCCCCTTCTATCGGGCGTCTACCATCACGTCGGTCATATCTCTCTCTCTCAAAGCCGCCACGATCGACTTACGCTGGCCCTGGCTGAAATTCATCATCGCGACCACGCCAGGCCCGGTGCAACAACTCAATATCGTCCGAATTTGAATCGGCATCCCTGCGCGGAGGAGCGCGTTCCCGACGTCTCATCATAACCGCGGAAACCCACCGTCGCTCTCCTCCTCCCAGGCTATGTCCCGGCATTGTTGTCGCCCGTCGCGCCACCTGTTGTCGTCTCTGCCGAACCCTTGCGTCGCGATATCGTCCATGGTTGGCCAACGATTATTATCTTTGTGGCCGTGGACACTCAGCTGGACTTCAGTAGCGCGTACCACCCGCAGACAGACAGTTAGACGAAGGTGGTGAATCGGTCATTGGGCAACCTTCTCCGTTGCCTGGTGGGCGATAATCTTCGTAGTTGGGACCAACGGTTGAGGCAGGCCGAATTTGCGCATAATTCGGCAGTTAGTCGTGCCACATGTTTGTCGCCATTTGAGATTGTTTTTGCGGTTCGGCCCCGTGGCTCGTGCGACCTGTTGGCGTTGCCGGCTGTGGATGCGGTTGATCGTCGGGCCGTTGACCTCATCGCCGATCTAAAGGCGACGCACGAGACGACTCGAGCCCGGTTGGAGGCTACGACGGCATCGTACAAGAAGCGCGCGAATCTTCACCGTCGGCATGTGGAGTTCGACGTGGGTGATTATGTTTGGGCCGTTTTGACGAATGACAGGTTTACGGCCCACGAGTATAATAAGTTGTCGGCCCGCAAGATTAGACCAGTTGAGGTGGTTAAGAAGATCAACTCGAATGCTTATCGTCTACGTCTTCTGTCTCATGTTCGTACGTCTGACGTTTTCAACGTCAAGCACTTGCTACCATTTGTTGGCGACAATTCGGATGAAGACGAGACCGGTTCGGATTCGAGGGCGAATCCTCCTCAACCAGGAGAGGATGATGAATACGAGACCGCCATCGCGTATTTGAATAAATATGACCGGCTCCAGGTTTAGTCTTCTTATTTATCGTTATTATTAGTACTCTTTTCTTTCCATTATTGAATAATCTTGTTAGGAAAATAAATATTTTAGCAGTGGCAGGATTAGGATTCCTTATTTTCCTTTTCTTATTTATCTGATGTTGCGAACGAGGAAGGGTAGATTAATATTGAATTGAAAACAGATCGTTCTATTTCACGAGAGAGTATCTCATCTTCTTCCCCATTCGTATATTGCTCTACATCACAATCAACAATAACAGTTATTATCGAAACCTTTACCACTTTCTATTCGATTGGTTTTTGTGTCCTATAAAAAAAAATAAACAACCTACAACGATTATAACCTACCATGTGGAATTCATAAGTATTACCACAACAAACATTCTGACAATCTAATTTTACTATCTATCACCGTAGTCATGCCTCTGCGTGCACAAATAGCTGATCTTCTTCAACAGTACCCCAAGTTACTTGTAACTTATGGTGCCAATTGATATAAAATTGTAACAAATGCTTACTTAAAATCCCTATCATAGTAAAATTCATCAAGTTCATAATTAGAAAAATCTCATAAGACTTATGTGCCTTTTACAATTTGATAACTTACGATGATAAAAGTTGGAATCAATTATTTTGTCAAAATAGACATGCAAGAGGCATACATGATCGAGCAACCGAGCCTTGTATTTATCAGGTTTCTTATCATAGCGCCTCAACAACTGAAGCCCAATTCCCGTGATCAGCTTTGTGGTCATATAAGTTTCCCATGGAATATCCCTTCTCATAATCTTACCAAAACAAATAAAAAAGGAGATTTGAAGAAAAAACCATCATAGCAAATAGGAAAAAAAATCAATTTCACACGCACACACAAATAAAAAATGAAACTTTAACGAATCAAACAATACCCAATAGGCAGGCCAACATAACATAATTTTCTTCTTGAACAAGTGACAAATTTCCCTTTACAAGATCAGCGCCAAAACAAATGATTAATTTGTTAAACATATTGGCTTCAGAATGTGAAAGTGAGGCCAGCAATTGTTAGCGGGAACGAGTAAATCAACGTGTACAAGTACATAGCAGATGTATGGGTAACATATGCACACCTGGTTGGTGGAAAGCTCGACTTGATCCATGGCGATGGGCATTGGAATGGAAGGAGATTGAGCAATGGATTGATTGTTGCGACGGGTCGAAATCTAGAGAGAGAAAATCCGACTCTGGAGATAGAGGGCGATTAGCATAACCAAAATTAAAAATATGCCAAAAAGAAAAAAATGAAATTGGATATGTCACGGGTCATTATTCAACCAAGGTCGTGTGGTAGAGTGGGTTTATTTGAATTTGTAGCCCAATAACAATACAACAGTACAATTATTAGGGGGAAATTAGAAAGGAAATTTTACGTTAATACGAAGTTGTTACTATCTTTCTGCAATTTTATATTGCCAATAGAATTGTTCTAAAACTATCTTTATCGGTGACCTCTCCCATTGGATCCCCAATTTAAAAGCAATAAAAATGAAAAAAAAAAAAAAAAAAGTTGGGCAATAAATTGGGCGACCCAGGTCACATTGTGACTTGGGTCGTAACTTCCTTTTTTTTTTTTTTTAATTTCATCCTCTTTAGATAAAGGAGAGAGGATTGGGACACTTGTCCCATTCCTATTGGTCATTATAAATATTATATGTTTAGATAACTATAACTCAAATTATAGATATTATTTTATATTAAAAAAGTAAAATAAAATATACCAAAATTCTTATTTTTTTTCATTCTCTATAAATAGAGACTACTCTTGATATATTTTGGAGCACAATTGAAATTATTATGTCGGATTGAATTGTAGATAAAATAATAAAAAAAATGTTTTGTATATAATATTTAATAAATAAGAAATAAAAAATAAGATAAATATTATATTTGGTTGGATTGGGTTGAATTGAGGATAAAAATATGTAAATTGTTAAAAGTTGAGTTATGTAAGTGAAGAAGAGAGAAATATTTTTTTATTATTGGATTGGGTTGTGGATAAATATAGTGTATACGAGGTCATCAAATTAAAGGAAACAAAATACAAAGATACGTGGAAATTAAAAACTCCCAACATCCACTCACTTTAAAAAAAATAATTTGTGTTGATGGAGATTTGGGTCCCTTGTACTTTACATTTTAGTAATTCAGACTCCCGTTGCAGCAGCTTCCCTAAAAGCTGTTAGCTGTTAAAAAATATGATATATGAATACTATGATATGATCCTAGTGTCTTACACACATCATGAAAGAAATATCTAGAATTGAATAAAATACTCCACACAGGACCAAGTATGAATATTTAGCCAACTGTTAGTCCAGAAAATATCGACATGATTATTACAGACCCACAGATACCATACACAAACTGTCGAGACTTATTTCATGCGTATGAGTAAATACAAGATAATTCGTTCAGACATGAACACCCAAGGCAAAACCGTCATCCGGTCCACTTCAAATGCCCCAAACACAAATAAATGAATAAATTATAGGCCTGCAAAAAACTGGCGTACTTTGCCCCCAGAAATAGCCTCTGAATGCAGAGCAAGGCATTTTTGGTGACCTCTGCATTCTCGTGGTTCATCAATTTCATCACTCTTTCTTTGGCTTTGAGGTCTGTCACAATGATACGACCGGCCGCATGGTACTGAATGAATTGTGAGAGGTCATAGCAGGCAACAGCAAGTGTCCGTGGGTCGGTGGACGTGTCCAAAATTGTGATGAGGACCCTAAGGATCTGCAGCAAAGCAAAAATAAAAATTAATAAAGTTCTTGCTAAAGGATGAGAAAAGAAGTTCTAAGCACATGGACAGATTTACGATTTTTTTTTTTTCCGGGTAGATAGGAAAATGAGGACTAGACTGAAAAAGAGTCGATATGGATAAGATCATAATAAAAATAACTCTAATGGATTTATTGAAAATGATTGTTGATTTCAGTTCAATTTGGTTTGGCTCATTGGAGAGAAGTCCAATCAAGAAGAGAGGGAAACGAATAGTATAAAAATTAATGACTTCTCGAAAACAGAAAACGATAAACCAACAGAAATTTTTGTTACAGTTCAGATAAGCAAATAGTGGCACCTAGGGCAATCTCCCAAATATGATAACCCAGACACCAAGCAATGCAATTTGCCCAACTCTCTTTTCATTATTGCACAAGATATACAAGTTCATATTGCAGTTGGTATAGTGACAGCAGTTTGGCAGAAATACTCTTGCAGTAGTGATCACAACCACATAATTATGAATGAATGTAAATGGTACCTGAAAATCATGCTCCTCGAAATTAGCGATGTTGTCGCGCCAGAATATTGGATCTTTATGCATGGGCGACCAATCAAGATGTCCAAGGAGGACTTCCTGCTTGTACTTGTCAAAAGAACTTAGCTGCTTAATGTTGTCTTTCAATCCTTCTTCCAATTGATTCAGAGCTTCCAGCAGATCCTGTGAAGATGGAAGAAAATGTATGACTTGGAGAAATACATGGTAAATCAGTGAAGAAAATCGGGTCATGTCCAAGCATAGATGACAGACTGCCCATAAATTGGCTAAAGTAAAACCAGTATAACACATAAAGCTTATATTTAAGGCAATTGAATAAGGTTACACTACAGTTGCACTATAACTTGGATTTCAAATAAGCACATATATCGAGGAAAGACTTCTTCATTAATTCTTTAATCCACAATGGAAGATTAAGGAGAATAGTAAAGTAAGTGAACTTAGCTAAGAATTTTGTTCTTTCCAAGAGATTGATGTTGCAAACATATGAGATGATTCTTACACAATTTGCCAAATGGAAACTGAGGCACATTAAAATGGCTTACTGGAGAAAAGTAATGTACAGGTGCCTTCTGGCCTATCTAAATGAGAAAATTCCCATAAAACATCTGTTTGGCTGTACTCCTGGTAGTATTTAGAGATGTAAATAACAATTTCACTACTGAGATTTCCGGCTTACTGTTACATTTACATATTTTCAGCAAGAAACAAAGGACCGATATCGAGCACCACATAGAAATGTTATCTCACCTCATCACTCCATGCCTGAGCTTTTAGATTCTGAACAAGCTGCGGCAGTCCCAGGTCTACCATCTGGGCACCAAATGTGCCTTTGTGCAGCAAATTCTTGAGAGTTAAAATAACTACCCTAACAACCTACATAAGTTGATAGAAAGTAATTCTAAGATGGACATTTGACCTAAGGAATTTTTCCACAGAGGATTATTTGTATATGCAAACTGAGGATTCGGCAGAAGTATCGCCAACACTAAGGGGTTAACTGCCGCCACAACTAAAATATAAATGGGTAGCAATCCAAAAAGGTGATAAAAATTTATCTCAACATATGAAGGGCCCTACCTTTTCCTTTGTGGATCCCTTGACAACTTCTATCAACCTCGGCAAGGATCTAGAAGTGGCCAAATACTCAACTGCAGGCTCATAGTATGAGAGGAGCCACACACAAAGGCAGGTTTCATACAAGAGCTTTGGTCAGATAAAAAGTGAAAGTTAGAAGCTGTAGTGGCAAATGATCCAACACTACGAAATCAAAAAAAACAAGGTCATGGAAACTTCACATCAATATAGGATATGATTATGACATACACTATAATCAACTCCAAAAAGATTTCATGCATGCATTTGCGGAACTAAGCAAAATATTATTCCACCTAGTAATCATGAACTGAGGTTACCTGGATAGATTGTTGAGTGGATGCTGGAGAAATAAGATGAATGAGCAACTTCACTCCGTCTGCTTGAACAAATGAAGATCGAACCACAGGTTCCTTCAATAAAGTTGCAAGGCAATTAACAGCAGTGGGAATACTGCGGCTAGGATGAGATGGGTTCCTCAGCTGTAAAAATTAAAAATGCATAAGCATGAGACCTCCCCACAGTTAGAGTAAAGAAAAAACTGTCCAGGAGTTTATTAGTTTAGATAGATATAATATGCCCAATATCTTATTGCTGACTCTGACTTTAACAAAAGCTAACAGCCTCCTGATACAGTAATATTGTCTAAAATTAACCTCACGTCATTTGGCTTCTGCTCTATTTAATAATAGGCAATAGAAAATGCCACTATATGGAGAAGTGGAATCCAAATCCATTGACTCTGCAAAATTGATATACATATGGAAAAATGGTTTATGTGTACATATATTTTATTATTCTATATCTGACAGGCGGGTTACTACAAGTAAATTCTAAGTGTTTTGGCATGAGCATTTCTTATGTTTGATAAGCTTAAACATCTATGTCCACATTACAAACACATGCATAAACAAGAACAATCCTTTGTAAGACGTTCCCTTTCCTCTAACCTCAACAAAACTAAAAAGATACAGAGAGAAGAAAACTAAACCTGTGAGCACAGCCAGTCAACCAGTGCCTTTAAAACGTCATCAACAGTGGTGATATCCTTCTTCAACTTTGACGCCCCATTGGCATGGGCACCATCATGAGATCTTGGCCCTCCACTGCAATTAAAAGATTTAGGAAATTAGACAAACAAATAAATTCAGTCATATTCCAAAGGAATGGGAGTGATTCGCACGTTACTATCAAAGAAAGTATCTTGCAGCTCTTCTCTTGGATAAACCAGTTACCTTTCCAAAGCAACTTGAAAAGGGAGTGATCAGTCATCTATATTAAGTTCATGCTAGCGACCAAGAACAATAAAATATAAAATTCATCAGTATTTTTACAATTAAATTGGATAACAACTCTGCCAGGATTGCAGCACTAACTGCTAAGAAATATTTAGTACCTAAAAGTTACTGTCATTTTATTTTTCAAGCCGCAAGTCTGCTTTGAAATCAAGGTATTTGAATCAAAAGTTGCACGCACAAGAAACCTATCCGCTGATAACCCTACTTGAACATTAGTAACTATGAAATGCAACATTAGGCTAGATCATTGCCTTAGGAAAGGCTCATATGTATCCTCGCTGGAGAGAGACTTATCATGAAATAGCCTTGCTCTTTTAGGATTAGCTGCCATGCATGGAGAAAGGAAAAGCAGAAAATGAGGTCAGCAACTTAAAACAGTACAAGTTAAGTACAGTCTATCCAACTTGTCCGCTTACCTGAAAGCATTTCATCGATCAGAGCTAAAACATACTCTACAGTTTCTTCCTTTAATATGTCACGCAATATGCTAACAAAAACACGGATGTAAGCTGCACCATCCTGTAACAATTATAAAGTTGCCAACAGTAACAGTCATTATCAAAACCTTTACCACATTCTGTTTGATTGGTATTTGTGTCCTATAAAAACAAATAAACAAGCTACAACGATTATCACCTGCCATATGGAATTTGCAAGCACACCTAACATGCTGCCAATTTAATTTAACTATCTATCATCATAGTCATGCCCCTGCATGAACAAATAGCTGATTTTCTTCAACAATATCACATGCGACTTGTAACTCATGGTGCCAAGAGATATAAAAAATTGTAACAAATGCTTACTTAAAATCCCTATCATAGTAAAATTCAATAAGTTCATTACTACATATATCTCACAAAACTTCCGTGCCTTTCACAATTCCATAACTTAATATGATAAAAAGTCGAATCCTTTGACACAGATACAAGTTAAAGGACAAACTAACAACAATCAGCACCTTCCAGTGACAATGAATCAAATGCTTTAACAAAATAGACACATATTAATGCAAGAGGCATACATCATCGAGCAACTGAGCCTTGTAATTATCAGGTTTCTTATCATAGCGCCTCAACAACTGAAGCCCAGTCCCCGTGATCAGCTTAGTGGTCATATAAGTTTCCCATGGAATATCCCTCCTCAGAACCTTGCAAAAAAAAAAAGGATATTTGGAAAAATCAGCATAACAATAAAGAAAAAATCAATCACACACACAAAAAAAAAGAAAAAAAAAAGGTAACTTTAATGAATCAAACAATACCCAATAGGCCAACATAACATAATTTTCTTCTTGAACAAGCGACAAATTTCCTTTTACAAGATCAGCGGAAAACCAAAATGATTGATTTGTTAAACATACTGGCATTAGAATGTGAAAGTGAGGAAAGCAATAGTTTGCGCGAACGAGCAAATCTACGCGTACTACATAGCAGCCGTATGGGTAACATATGCATACCTGGTCAGTGGAAAGCTCGACTTGATCCATGGCCATGGGCATTGGAATGGAAGGAGATTAAGCAATGAATTGATTGTTGCGACAGATCGAAATCTAGAGAGGGAAAATCCGACTCTGCAGATAGAGCGCGATCAGCATAACCAGAATTAAATTTGCCAAAAAGAAAAAGGGAAATTTGATATTGGGCTCTGGTTTGAATGGGGCGACCGTCGCCGACCAAACAAGGAAAAATCTGAAAGAATTACAGCGAGAAGCTTTTCAATTGATCGGGGCTGACGTAGATAGAAGCAATTAATCGTAGAAAATTAATAAGTTATTGTACTAACAAGCCAATCTGCCTGACTAGAAGCTTTAGCGGACGCTGAGGTTGAATTTGGGGGAAAATTTTGGGATGTGAATTTGGAAATAACCCACGTTGTTTGTTTTATGGTCTGTCTTACATATAGTAATAAACCTATGTTACCAACATATAATATACAAAGAGGGGAGATGATACAGAACCATTCCGTCGAGGTTTGTAACCGTTAGATCAACTATCCTCGACGGTTACATGTTATAAACCCTGATGGAATGATTCCATTATGGGACCGTAGCATTTCCCTACAAAGAGATGACTAAAGTGATGACTCCGTCGGTCTTAGTCATTCCAATGTGATGACAGCATTGGTTCGCAACATAAAAAATAAGATCTAAGCAAATTGAGTTAAATGACAGCATTTGTTCGCAACATAAAAAATACTCCCTCTTACTTTTAATATATGTCGTTTTGAGAAGTTGCACATTAATTAAGAATATTTTTTTGTCAATAATAACCTTATTTAATGAAGATAGAAATGAGTGTTTTGAGAAAAAGTGAAGAGTGAATATGACAAGATGTAATGTATTTATTAGCTGAATGAGGGTAATAATGGAAAAATATGTACAAAAGATCTAAAACGACATTTATTTGGCAAATAGTTGATAAAGCTAGAATGACATTTAAAAAAAACAGGAGGGAGTAAGATCTAAGCAAATTGGGTTAAATGACAGCATTGGTTCGCAACATGAGTATGTCTCATGATAATCAAATGCACAAGTTTAGAGTGACACACTTAGCCATCTTATCTAAAGCCCAAATGATGATAGGCAATCATGTCAAGCTAAGAATACCCCTCGATAGAATACATCACATCGGAAGTCAAACATAAACAACAGATACAATGAAGGAAACACAACTCAATAGGCCAACCTCCGAGATACAAAATCCATCAGAACCTAAATTGATACCAGTTCATGATCACACATTCGATGGTGACAAAATGAATCCGAAAATCAAAAGGTACCATAGGAAAAATATTACTCAGGTCATGGAGATCTAATATACGTCAATACAAACATGGCGCGTCAACAGATGGACATGTCCCACGGATCCACATTAAAATAGAAGCATCTAGTGAAAAGATCCAAGAATAACCCCTATGAGCAATCAAACTCGATTTAAACAGTTAATAATGCTTACATTCATAACGATCAACGAATTATATATTGACATTTCAGATCCAGAACGGAATTCATTGGCAGAATAAGTAGATCGTTACCTGTTTGTAGGCACGGAGATCGGAGCCGCGGAGAACGTTTTTCGCGTTGTCGTTGAGTTATGTAGCTCAGAATCAATGGATTCCGTCGAGGGCAGTAGAGTGGAGTCAGTATATATCTGGGAGCAAATGTGAGATCTGCAAATTCCCAAGCTTCGCTTGCTCGCCTGCTTTTATTCAATATAACAACACAGCGTTTTTAGTTACTCTCTAAGTCGCACTTCTGTCGCGGAGTTCAATGATTAAGGTGGGAGGGACAACTTTAACGTATTTTTTTCTATATTTTAAATAAATATCTAAATCATATACTACTATTAAATAAATCTCTTTTGTATGCTAATAATAAGAGTATATAATATTATATCTTTGTAAACAATAATTTGTAAATAATATTGGAGACATTTAAATTTTTAACAATCAAATGGTGTGACAAGTGTGAAACTTTCTGTTTAAAATAAATATAACTAGTTTTTTATTTTACTTGAAGGTCAATTTTTTGAGAATAAAATAAATTATTAGTTCTTTTATGATCATTATTAAAGAGAAAATATTGAAAAATGGTGTAATTATCTCTTGTAGATAATCTATACTTATATAATAAGGTATCTTATTTACCAAATTAAGTAGGTAAATAGTCAACGTAATTAATGCATTGCTATTTATATCCAGAATTTTATTTAATTATTTAATTTATTTGTCCTATATCCCATAAAATCGGTTTAACAAAAAAAAATCTCAAAACATCCGGTAAGTAAAAAAATTACGTAAAATTTTTATTAAAATAAAAAAGACGTTATTTATTTGTCTTATTTCATAATATCATCGATTTAGTCAAAAGAAATCCCATAAAATCGGTGAAGTCAAAAATTTTACGTAAAGTCTATCTATATTAAAAAAATATAGATTCAAAATCCTATATCCAATTCCTTCTTATATATACGTATATAAAGAGTCATCCTATTTATTAAAATTAGTAGCAAAAAAATCAGAAATTCTATGGAGCCCATCAGGGCACCATAACCCATGCCACAATCTTATTTGTCACATGAGGTGGCTTTAATAATTTTAATTGTAATATCCAACGTGGCATTATTATGTGTCTTTAAATATAATTTTGCAGATAAATTTTTATGCTAAAATTAAGTTTTTATTAGTAAAATGTTTTAGTGAGATAATATATTAATTATTTTACAAGTTAGCCCTAACATGCTAATATTTAATGTTCTGGCTAAAAAGACAACGCTGGTTAAAAGATTTGGAAAAAAGCTTATAAGCCAATTATTTTTCAGACTTAACGTTGATTAAAAGAGGTAGACAATAGATAAACCCTATTACTTTTTAGACTTAAACGGACAATACTGTGAGAATAACTCATTTAATATATCTGTCAGATGTGGAAAAAAGTTTATAACCCTATTGTTTTTTAGACTTAACGTTGATAAAATATGTAGAAAATAAATAATAACCCTATTATTGTCTAGACTTAAACGGACAAGGTTGTGAAAATAAAAGTTTATAACCCTATTGTTTTTTAGACTTAACGTTGATAAAATATGTAGAAAATAGATAATACTAACCCTATTACTTTTTAGACTTAAACGGACAAGACTGTGAAAATAATTAATTAAATATATATATCTCGTGCATCGCACGGGGTACGTACTAGTGATGATTAAGGAGATAAGATTAGAAATTAACCAATCAAATAAATTTATTCTTTTCCAACACATACTCTCTCCCTACACTATCCTTATCCCCAACTCAACCCAACCCAACTCAACTCAACTCAACCCAACAATTAAAAATTATTTATTTCTCCTCCACCTACACAACTCAATCTTCCAACCCAATTTATCTTTAAAAATTACAATTGTGTTCTAAAATATATCAAGTGTAGTTTCTATTTGTAGAAAATGAAAAATACGAATTTTAATATATATTTTTATTTTTTTTAGAAACAAAAAGAAAAAATACATTTATCCAGTAAAAATGGGACAAATGTCCCATTTCTGCACAAAATCCGGTCGCGACCTGAGGTCACAATATTGTGACATTTTCTCTTTTTTTAAAAAAATTTTTTAATTTTTTTTTTGTTTATTCCCGTGACCCAAGGAGTGGGTCACGAATAAAGGTGGTATAAAGTATGAAAGATAAGTTTTATTAAAGATAAAAGAGATAAAGAATTCGAAGACGAAGATTCAAAACAAGAAACAATCGCTTTCAAACTCAAAATTAAGATTCAATCCGAAATAAGTTGTCAAACTTCGAGTTACGTTAGTGAAATCAAGACCGGCAATATCCAAAATCGACTTTGTGACAATGACAAAAAAAAAAAAAAAAAATCCCGAGTTCTTCATGTTTTTCTAAAATTATAGCCTTTAGTCGAAATTAAGGTATTTGCCATCCAATTAACGTTAATTCAATTCTACTCGAGGATTCAATTCTACTCGAGTCAAAGAAAAGATTAAGTCGAAAATTTCACCAAAATACATAAAATTATTCTATTATAGATTAATCAGACTGACAAATAGAGATTCGTAAACCTCTATATTTCATGAAATATAAAATTTGCGTTACAATATGAATTTCTTCTAAAATTATACAAGTGTTTCTTAAATTTAGAAAGAATGAAATCCAAGCATATCTTTTTTATTTGCTAAATCGATAGGCTTCTCATAAAATTAAAACAGGGTACAAAGTACCAATACAGTACAAACACCAATAACACCGCGTGAGAATGGGAGACCTCAAAGAGGTCTAAATGCTAAAACTAGCAAAGGCAGCACATGGGCTGAAACCTAAGCTAGGCCAAATACAAGAACAGAACAAAACAGCAAATAAAGAACACACAACCTAAGCACACCTAGGCAAACAGCAAATACCATCAAAATAAAGGAATAAAAACTGGAGAAGCACTAGATCAGACTAAACTCTTGTCATTCCCTGACAGCCTGCCTAACCAAGCAGAGCTCAGGGAGCTTTTGACTCTGAAATACCCAAAGGTTGCGGGACTTCCACAACCACTAAAGTATATATGTTGAAAGTTGGATGCGGCTCTCGTCAATTTCCTTAGAGCTAAGGGAACAAATGGTCCAAGCATATCAATTCATCTGTTAGCCCATCATGTATTACATTTACACGATTTTTTGTCAATCAGTTTTGGAGGAATAGTATTGCCTCACACAAGTCACAATTAAAGGGAAATACTTTCATGACCTAATTTGGGCCTCACACTTTCATGACCTTGCAAGTCACACACAATTAAAGAGAAATACTTTCATAACCTAATTTTTGGGTCATTGGCTCATTGCCTAGCAAGTCATAATTAAAAAGATATACTTTTGTCCTAATTTTTTGTCCCATAGTTGGATCTTCAGATCTTGTGATTATATATCATCTATAAACAGTACATATATAGAAGAAACAAAGATTTAGTGCTCCCTTCAAATTGTCATAAAAACAAAAGAATATCAATCAGATTCTTTCTTGTGTTGGCTTTGCCCTGTGGACAAAATAAAAGGCATAATTTATTTTTTTTTATGTTTTTTTCTCTTTTTTTTTGCTGGCCATAAATGCAAGAACACACAAAGGATTCCCTGTGCAGAGAACCATGAGCTGGCATAAAATTGACTAGTGAAAAAACTGGGCCATAATTTCACAGATACTCTGTCCCTTTGGGAATAAAGCACTCCTAATCAGAAGCCAACATTAGCAAACACATAAAATCTCATACTTCGAAACCAAAAGTTGATAATCATCTCTTCCTTTGAAATAAATAAAGATCACACACTTTACACAGCTTAAGCCAAAAGAAAGCTGCAGTGTCACAATTACAATCAATGTGAGAATTACACATACCACACTATTTCAGAACTACAACTCAAATGTAATACTAAAAAGGAAAAAATAAAACACACACACACACACACACACTCACACAGAAGTGAATGAAAACACGGGGGAGCTGGATGCTACAAAATTCCAATTCTACCCACACCAACAGAAAGGATGACCCTTCCCCGACACACTAATATATAGTCGGGTCCATCTCTCACACTCACAATAAACACAAAGCATCCCTAAATCAATTTTCCCCATTTTTCCTCGACTATATATATGATTTAGGAGACGCACAAAAAAAAAAAGAAAAAAAAAAAAACGTAAATCGATAGCAAGATATTTATCCAAACCTTTTGCCCTTCATTTATGCAGTTTTATGCATTTACCCAAACCTTGGCACCGTCAACAGTGTGTTTACACGAGAAACTCCGTCCAAATCCTGTCCACATTCATTGTTTTTTGGCTCGTCGACTGAAATTTCTTCCTCATTGGCCTCTCGGACAGTTTCTGATCGGTTCAATCCACTTGGATCCGGAAGATCATCATTTTTGGCAGCATCGATTTGTTCAAGTGATGATATATTCTCATTAGTATTGGTTGTGAAGCAATCAGATTCGTTTGAGCCAAGAAAGAGGCAAACGGCTGCACAGTCGTCGACTTTTGAAGTTGGAAATTTGCTCCTCCAAGCCCTAGCAGCTGACTCGACTAGCGTTCGAGCGGCATTCGAGTGTGTGGGGCAAGAACCCACGATTTTCACCACTTCCTCGTTCGACAACACATCCCAAATCTGCAAAATATATTTTTTACATTAAGATCACAAATTTACCCAACTATATCTTATGGGGAGTTTTTACATTTAAGATCACAAAAATACCCCATCGGTTGCTAAAACAACGAACTCATCTTCATCCGTGATGCGCCTGTATGAGATTTCTGGCACAGATATGAGGCCAAAGTCCTTGAGACAGAAGTCACCTAATGCACGGGCCATAGCAAGGCCCGGGGAGTTAAGGTTCGGCAGCCACACTCTTGCAACGTCAGGCTCGTCTTTAAGGGCAAAAACACGTCCTTTACACTTGCGAATCCTCTCTTCTTCAGCTGTAATATTAAGAAAGCAGAGATGTGGATAAATAAAGGGATAGTGTTTTTAATAGCAAGGAATATCTTGGTTTGGATCATCTTTTGGGGCATTTAAATTGTTTGATTCCCATCCCATTTAAAAACAAAAGTTAATTTCATAAAATAAAGTAAAACTAGAGAGGGAAAGAAAATTACCTGGAAGGTTAGGTTTAAGGTCCACAGTCAATTGGACAGCAGTTAGTAGATTATTTTGACCTCTTGTACCCAATACAGCTCTTGAGTCCCCAACATTTCCTATTACAATATCTTGACCCTGCAGAAGATAATCGGATTAAGTCTTGTATCTTATCAAGTATAACACAATTAAGTGCATATCACTGAAACAACCCTTGAGCTTTAGTCTGTTCACAAAATAAATCAGTACTCTTTCAGAATTTTAGGTACACACTTACTTGTACATGCTTTACAAATATCCCCTATTAACGATGCAAATTGTATGCTATAATCAAATATCAGCAAGGCACGAGTAATTTAAAAGAGAGCACAGTTTTTACTACCACGCGGAACCACAGGGCTGTTTTTGTAATTGATCCTTAAACTTAGTGCATTATTACCTGTTTAACCAAGGTTACTGCTGTTGTTCCACTGCAAAAGCAGTCGATATTCGAATACATTCTCAACTCCTTGTCCATAACCTTAAAGGCCTTCAGGAAAGAATCTCTCAGTGTCTCAACGACCTCTGATCGCTTATCGTCAATATCATCAATGGAAGCCCTAGCT
Organism: Striga hermonthica; assembly: GCA_902706635.1. Lineage (NCBI taxonomy): Eukaryota > Viridiplantae > Streptophyta > Magnoliopsida > Lamiales > Orobanchaceae > Striga > Striga hermonthica. Next base: position 10,475,360 of record CACSLK010020742.1, on the reverse strand, counting down.
TCCTCATCAACAGACACAAAGGAAGTATCATCTGTGCGCAAGCTTTCCACAGTGCTTAAACTGGAAGCCCTAAGAATCTCGTCACTTTTTAGATCAACTCCCAAGTTTGCACTCAGCTTCAGAGGAAGAGAATCTCTAACTTGTTTTGCGACCATATGACCATATGGACCATGGCCGTCAAAAACACCACAGAAAACAGTGTCTGTTCTCGAACCAAAGTTCTGCATTATCATGTTTCTCAAGAAGTGAGTTAATGCAGTTTTTTGTTATCAATGAAGATAAAATAGGTAGGTTGCAGAAATTGTTCAACAAAACAGGTTCCAAGCATTCAGATATTGGGAAATCATAATCCACAAAAGATTTAACGAATTGTATAAAATTTAAGCTGAACTATTTTAAGCAGAAAATTTGTCCCTGGATACAGCAAATCAGACTACCGAGTGAAAAATATGTCATATCCAAAGGAATTTTGCATCATAACAAATGGTGCCTGGGATAAAAAAGGTAATCTTAACTAAATGCAAAACCTTGTAAAATCACAAACTCAAAAGCGTTCAAATCTCATATTCATACAAAGACTTGCTCAAGGTATTCCACAATAATTTAATATTTTGTACCAGCAAATCAGATGTAAAAGATAAGTATCATTATAGAAATGTTAAAAAGCAGTCCGGATTGCAAAAGGGTCCTAGAGTACCACTATAGTAAACTCATTCCAAACTCTTTTTCTTCTTTTTTTTTTTTTTTTCTTCTGTTTTTTCTCCTTGCACACATAGATTGAATTATCCCTACTTGTATAAAAGCAGTAGAAGAGAGGTCTAACCTCCCATACAATCATGGCATCTTGATTGATCCCTTTCTTGCCTTGCTTAGTGAAAAGCGAAGCAATCTCGCTTGAACCATTCAAGAACATCCTTCCAGAAATCCGGTGCAATTGTTCTTCCTTCCTAGAGTCAAAGGAAGAATCTCGAGAGACGCCCCTCCTTTTTGAACCCCTTTTCTTCCTAGCACCCACAGGGGAACTAGGTAGGGGGCTCCTGCTTTCACTTGAAAAGCAGGACCCCATTGGAAGGGCCCTTATTATATTCAGTACGCACTCGAGGCCCTCGGGCAAATCACACCAATTAGTAGTCTCCGTAATTGGATCCGTTAGAAAAATCTCCAAATTTGTAATTTTTCTTGAGATTTTGCTGACCCAAATGTCCTAAAATTTCCCACTCAACGAGAATCCATCGACTGGTAACTAGGAATGAAGCGCATCAAGACTCCTCAAAAGGTTTTTGGACCTTTTAAACAAATGAGCAATCAAGATTTGCAATACTTTCACCTAAAACTCGAGACTTTCCATCTGAGCAAATTCACACTATTGATCACAACATGCGCATAAAAGATAAGATCCAGACCTGTAAAAGAGAAATGAACGAGACAGTGAACACTAGCCTTATCCTTAAAAAGCCCCTTGTACAAAAAACAAATAAATAAATAATAAGAAAAATGATCACAGCTGATAAAACTCAATATGCCTTTATCCTTTATTACTCCTTTTGAATTATAAAATTAGTAGGCGAAAAAAAAAAAAGCTAAAAAGGTGGAGCACTACGTAGGATTTTGGGGGAGACCGTAGATCTACGAAAAAATCTATGATGCCGCCCTTCAACAAATTCTACTGGGAAAAAAGAAAGACACAATTGCAGAGTGAGAGAACCAAAATAGGATGAAAATGAAGCAAACAGAGAAGATCAATCAACAAGTTCAGAAACCCAATTAGGACAAGCCACCCGCAGCCAGAATCCCCGATCAATTTCCAACAAATGGACCAAAAAGGTTGAATCTTGGAGCTAACAGACAAGAACCCAGAAGCTTGGTAACTTGTGTAAGTTTCAATATACAGAAAGTAAGTACTGGAGATGGAGAAACAAAAGGCTGAAAATGAATGAAGCACCAGACAGGTAGCAATCAATAATAAATGAACCGGTAAACAAACTTTAACAGTGGGAAACTTGGGATCACCATAAAAAGGGCCGCTCGAATTTGAACAACAAGCAGTGTGTGTGTGTGGGGGAAAGGGGTTGGTCAGAATGTGTGAACTGAGAAACCTCCCTCCCAGGCCGTGCCTATAAATTGAACAAACAGTTGGTGGGCGTACACTGATACACAGCTAACATCTTGTGGGGTTGAATTGTATAAAACAAATAAAAATTATTACACATGGATAATATATATATACACATACATAGTATGTGGGTAATTAATTAATTAATGGTAATGGATAACGATAAAGCAAAGCATACCGCTTTTGATTTTATTTTCTGTCTGTACAGATACAGGATTTGCCTAATTTTCTTCTTTCTTCTAGCTTGGTGTTATCCAACCTGGATTAACCATGGCCCCTCATCAGTTGATGCACGATTATCACGGCTAAACATATTCTAGTTTGTTGCCTAGTGGAACAGGGGACCTCGTTAAGGGTGGATCTGTAGTTGGCCTCACCTGGAATTTTGATTTTTTTTTTTTTTTTTAACTAGTTGTGTAGCAAACCTTTCTTATATGGGTGCTTTGAGCATAATAAATTCATGGTATAGTTTGAAGAAAATAAAATCATCAAATTTAGAGTGTATTTGGTTAATTAACCAAATGTAGATAAGATAAATGATAGATGAATTTAAAAAATAAAAATAAAAAAAAAAAAGATCATAACATATTTTTTCTAGTGAAATAAAAATAAAAAAAAAGTAACTAATTAATTAAAAGGAAATATCATATTGACATGGCAATGCCATACTAAAACAACCCAACAAAAGTTTTATATTCTTTAAGTTGGTATTTTCTTTCTTATAGCTTTATGCTCTGAATCTTATTCCTGACTTAGTCCAATCATTTTTTTAACTTCAATTCAATACAAAGGGTAGGGTGTTCGAAAAAGTCTAAGCAGTTATATTAGATTTATATTATAAATGTAATTAAATAGAACAAAGCCATGTTTAATCTAATACAATAAAATCAACAAGTTTTGAGCCTTTCTCATTTGATGAACAACTAAAGTTAATGAGCCAACAGGCAGGCGTGATTGACTTGAATATAACTCACAAAGTCAGTCACAATCCATAATTAATACCTAACATATGTAGAAATTGCTATAATATAGTATATATGTTTTAAATAATTGTATAGCATTGCCAGTAAATACATAGTTAAATCAGATGATCCGTGGTGGGAATTGGTTAGGATGACCCCCTGCAGAAAAGAAATTGGGTAAATGACCCTTGACCAAATTTTTGCAGTAAAATTTAATTAGATATCATATCAAATAGAAAGTTACTAATATGCCCTTAAAAAAACATACCTTATTTTTCCTCTTCTCCTTCTACGCAAAGCACCTCTCTCCATTCTCTGAAATTTCCGCTCCCGCAACGGCTACAGCTCTCTCTCTCTCTCTCTCTCTCTCTCTCGTTTTCTTCTTCTTCGTCGACCTCACCCTCAGTTCTATCTGTCCTTTTCTAACTGAAAAAAAAAAACTCTACGCCCACATTCTCTCAATCTGCTCCTCTCTCGCGACATCTCTCTCGACCTTCGCTCTCTTTTTTGCTTCTAGCTCTCGACCTTCACGATTGTACAACGTTATAATTAAAAAAAAAAAAAAAACCTCACTGTCGCCGGCACGACGTCCGTCGCGGCCGCGACATCCTGCCAAGTTCTCTGTCCGAGAAGGAACAGGCCTAGTTCTCTGCCAAGTTCACGGTTGGTTAAGGTGCATTTGTTTCGACGCTCTAACACCTTCAAACTATCATTCCAATGTCATGTAACATTAACATTCAATCTTTATCAAGTAATTCGAAAAAAAAAACATACAAAAAGCGCGTTTTGGACGAATAACAACTATAACGACTGTACATTCGTTTTTCCATTGAAATCACGAATGTACATTCGTTATTGTTGTTTTTCGTAACAAATGCACCTTAACCGACCGTGCACTCATCAAATAACACAATATGAAGATGTTAAACTCGTTATGGGTCTCATTTTTGTCATTTTTAAGTTCAAATGTCCCGATATTAAAGCGCGGAACCTTTTATTCATGTTAAAAAAATTAAATAAAAAAAATAAATGGTGTCGCGCACGCGACCCTTTGGCGCGCTAGCGACGTCTTGGGAGTGGTTCTGACCCCTTAAGTGTCGCGCTCACGATAGGCGTAGCGCCCGCGACGTCCTAGCACTGGTTCTGTCCCGGTAAGTGTCGCTCCCGCGACATCCGTCGCGCCCGCGACGGCCTGGCAGTTTTTTTTTTTTTTTTT
>CACSLK010020742.1:10438718-10453528 GCA_902706635.1 Striga hermonthica | reverse complement strand
TTTTTTTTTTTTTTTCTCCTTTTACCTAGCAGGTTTTGATTTTACTGAAAATTGTATTTTTTTCCCTTTGCCAAGTTATGTTTTGACTGATGAACTTGGTGATGCAGTTGAGTAACAAGTTTGAATTCCTGTCTCAACTAAGATTACTTTACTTTATTTTTAAATTCAACTTTGCTACTGACGATTCTTGTAACAAAACTCTGAATATTGACATATACCCATTCTAACTTGGAGAGTAGTCATTTTTATTTTCTTGGAGGTTTGAAGCAAGGAAAAATAGATGGAGACTTCTAACATGACTGAAAATGGAGGAAACCAGCAGGTTGTTGCTGATCCTGTTCACTTTGCGCGAAGGTAATGAACATATATCTGGTTGTGTTATAAACAGAAGGATGCTATTTCTTGTTTAATTTCTAAACAAATGCCGGCATGCTTGTGTAGAAGCTCCTGTAGTGTGTTACATATCTACTTATTTAATTACCCGCTGTTTAGGAGAAAATTTGACTTTGTTCCAGTCATTCGAAGATTAACCTTTCTTTCTTTCTTTCTTTCTTTTTTTTTTTATGTGGACTGATATAGTGTTTCGTAATTTCCCCCATTCCCTTTTTAATCGCAGTTACCAGCTGGAAGCATTGGAAAAAGCACTGAAACAGAACACTATAGTTTTCTTTGAAACCGGCACTGGCAAGACTCTTATAGCAATCATGCTTTTAAGAAGTTATGCACACCTCATCAGAAAGCCGTCGGTCTACACTGCTGTTTTTCTGGTTCCTACTGTAGTTCTTGTCAACCAAGTATGTGGAGTTTAAGTTTGGATTTGTGTTTTTAATTTGCATGATGAAATGAGTAAATCAGTTCATTGCTCTAGCGTGAAGCTTGTGTTGGCATTTGACTGTTTTACCTACCGATTTTTTTATTACCTTGATGTCTGGAATGTCTTCATTTGAACGTTAGTGCATTCTCTTTCACCCCTGGTTTGTATGCTGACATATATTTGATGATTATTATCAGCAAAGTGAAGTTGTGTCTATGCATACTGATCTGAAAGTGGGAAAATACTGTGGTGAGATGGGTGTTGATTACTGGGATGCTGCAGTGTGGAAGCAACAGGTGGAATTGCATGAGGTACGGTCGAACTGTCTTCTCTTTCTTGAGATACTAGAAATGCATATACCGCGTATTTGTGTTACCTTTTGAGATTATTGATTTTAAAGTTCAACTAATGGTTGGAATATTTAGTTCAAGAGTTAGTCGAGGATTTTGCAGTCATGATCTCCTGCTTGCTTAGCAAAAATGGAGATTAACTCAGAAGTTGGGATTCAGTTGGTAGATTCTTATTCATTAAGGCCTTTTTATGTCTTGTACAAAAGATAGTAAACATTATCTGTAAATGTTTTTTACACTTGAATCATGGCGGCTTTGTATATAATACTCTAGTGTTACAGATAGGATTGCAAATTTTCTTATTTTAAAAATAAAAGTTTAATTGGCGATATATTTTTGTAAGCACATTATGGTGTAAAAATACCAGAGTCTTTAAAGTATATTTTTCTTCATTGTTTTCCTCGAAAGACAGTTGTTGTTCTGCTGGGAAGGCTGTAATCAATCTGCCCAGTATACTAATTTCTACGCCATGCACTACAGATTGTGTTCTGTATTAAATACATGTGAATTGTCTGTTATCTGCTAATTCTACCTTCGTGACTTGTACTCTGTACTTCCTATTTCCTCATTATAGGAGGTTGTTCATTTCATTTATCAGAATATAGCGGCCAGTACATAAGGTTCATGTCAACTTGTTAGAAAGTCACCTGTCTTAGATTGGCTTCTCATTTGATTTGCACATCAGGGGAAATATGTGACGGCATGCGATAGTTTAACAATGTAATGTGTGTTCCAGGTGCTTGTAATGACACCACAAATATTGCTTAATGCATTGAGGCACAGGTTTTTGAGACTCGATCAGATAAAGGTTTTAATATTCGACGAATGCCATAATGCGAGAGGCAAACATTCATATGCTTGCATCATGACGGTAAAATAATTTTTTTGTCCCTGTTCATATGCTTCAATAAGACGGCCTTTTTATAATTTTATCTATTACAAAATACAAACGGTCGATCTTCCATTTTTTCTTTTATATCTCGAGATTGTTCTATGTGATGATTTCACATGAAAGAAGAAATGCATAAAGTCATCAATAGATTTTAAGCTTCGTGATTTAAACGTCATATTTATTAAGTCAGTCCTCAGGTTTAAGTTAAACCTCATGATTTTTTTTTTTTGATTTATCTAAAAGTTACAATCATATATCTTGTACTTGTGCATTTCAACATTGATCTTGCAGGAATTCTATCATCGTGAACTAGCATCAAATAGTTCGCAGCTTCCTAGAGTTTTTGGAATGACTGCATCTCCTATAAAGGCAAAAGGTCTGTATCTCCTATATAGGAATTCGAAGTCTTGTTATCTGTTTCTTATTATCGACTTCAACTGAGACATGTTTTCTAAATTGTATCTGCAGCTTCGAGTTCAGAAGCAGAGTACTGGAAACAGATCAAGGAACTTGAAAATCTGATGCAGTCAAAGGTTTGATGAAATTTGTTGGTATTTCAGCTTAGTCTTTTTGGGAAGTAGTCAATCATGTTCGTGTGATGGAATGTTGTGGACCCAATGTATACCATATAGAGATTGAGTTTCATTTCTTCATTTATTTTGAGGCTGTGTGATATGTAGGTTGTTGGATGACTCTGCTAATCGGTTATATTAAATTTCTCTAAACATTTTATTTTATTTTTGTTAGTTTCACATTACTGTAGAGACAATTTATGCTATTCTTAAACTCGGTTTGGTTTGAAGCATTTACTTGACACAATTCTTTTCAAGGTCTTCAAAAGCTGAAATTTTCACAACAAATGGCAAGGGTTGTCTTCGAATTTGTCTTTTGACTTAGCTAGTAGTTTGCTAATTGTCTTTGGTTTTTCTATTATGGGACTTTAATGGCTGATTTTGCTGGAAATCTCAAGTTACACAGTGGTATCTAATATAAATTTGTCTTACAAATGAAGGTCTTCACTTGTGACTCGGAGCTTGTTTTAAGTCAGTACGTACCATTTTCAACCACTAAAGTGAAGGCTTACGATCACATGGAAATTCCTCACATGACAGTAAAGCGGCTGGAAGATCGTTTACAGAAAATGATAGTAACTGTATGCCATATTATGCATACATACTTTGTTTTCGAGAACCCCAATTGAGCATTGTTGCTGTTTTTATGTCCTGAAGTTTTGAACTTATTGTTAGACATGTGTTATCATACATTTGATGTATTTGAATATTGAGCTTATCATAATCCCTCTTCCCCATCTATTAAAATAAAAAAATAGATATGCAGTGCTTCATGTCATGGTTCTCATCAAGTTATCATTTTAATCATTGTTGATGTTATTTTTCATCAGCATCAGAATTCTCTTCAGAATTCTCTCGACGAGGCGAGTATCTCAGAATCAGTGGCCAAGTCTGCAAAGAAAAGATTAAACAAACTTTTCTCAACCTTCATGTTTTGTTTGACGGAGCTGGGAATTTGGTTAGCAATGAAGGTATATATATAATTATATGAATGCACATGCTTCATTCTTTAACTTACACTTGAAATTAACATCCTCTTGTATTGGAATAGGCAGCGGAGTATTACTCTGTTGAAGGAGATGATGTCTTTGTATGGGGTAAAATGCATGTGTCGGGTGAGAAAGTTGTTAGGGGTTTTAGTTCTGAGGCTGTTAAGATTTTTTCTGCATCTATGCCTTCAGGTACTTTTCTCTTTTCAGTTAGTCGGTTTCTCCTCAATTTAGCCTTGGCTTTCAAGGTCTTCTGTATTTAAGAGTTACTTTTCTTATTTTCTTGGCTTTGTAGGTGCAAAGTGGTCAATTCGTAATGATTTGATGGCTAACGTATCTGCTGGGTATCTCACGTCAAAAGTCATGTGTCTTGTGGAGACTCTTCTTGATTACAAGTATGCTGATAAGCCAATTAATAATGCTACACATGATAAGCTGTTTGAATGTAATTTTAACCAAACATTTTTTAACACGTTTAGAAAGGCAAGGACCTTGATTAATTATGTATGATGAAAGATTTGCATTATCTTTTTTTAATGTATACATGTCTAAATAGTGATGGTGTATTCTTTTTTTCTTTTTCTTTTTCTTTATTGCAAAGTTAACTTTCTAAATGATTATTTGTACAGGAATATGAAGGATTTGAGGTGCATAGTTTTTGTTGAAAGGATTGTCACAGCAGTTGTTATTCGAAATCTGTTGAATGAATTGCTTCCAGAGTTAGTGGGATGGAGGACAGAATACACAGCAGGGAACAATTCGAAAATTCAATCTCAGAGTCGCAAAGAACAGAATGCAATTGTTGATGAATTCCGCAAAGGAATGGTGAGATGTTTGTTTTCGGTATTATATTTGTTTGACATGGCAATTTCATTTTGTGATTGGGCGTGTCGACTTTTAGTTTTATTTGCCTCAAACATGATGTTCTTGCAGGTCAACATCATCATTGCCACTTCTATGCTTGAAGAGGGTTTAGATGTCCAAAGCTGCAACCTCGTAATTAGATTTGACCCTTCAGCTACAATATGCAGCTTTATTCAATCGCGTGGACGTGCTCGAATGCCAAACTCAGATTTTGTTCTAATGGTGAAACGGTGAGCTTGACGTTACTGCTTTTGTAAAAAGCATTTTGGGGATTAATTCCAAAAGAACCACGACTTTTGCGCTAATATCTAGTTGTATTCAATATTAAAGATACCTTCGTCATATTTCATTATGGTTTACTTTGAATGGGTTAGATGTTATATTTGTAGGTTTCAGCATTTTTGAATTGTTGTCTATGAAGTAAGAAGATAGAATACAGAATCAGAATTTCGTTTTGATTCACTTGTATGGTTCTTTTTTTCTTTTTTTTTTTCATCTTCATTCTCTGTTGGACTGAATAAAGTGAAAGTATATCGTTTAACTTTTGGTTTCAGATACTTATATAAGACTGAAATTTTTCATGGTCAAAGTCATTAGATTTCATTACATTTCTTCTTTATCATCTTTTTTTTTTTAATTTATTTTCTTGTATTTTGTAGGGATGATTCTTCAGCCCTTTCTCGAGTAAACATGTATTTAACTAGTGGAGATATCATGCGCAAGGAGTGTTTGAGTCATTCTCACCTTCCTTGCGAACCACTTCACAATGAAATGTATGGTGAGTCTTGGTACGAAGTAAAAAGCACAGGAGCTATTGTGACTATGAGTTCTAGTGTGAGCTTGCTTTATTATTATTGCTCACGCCTTCCTTCTGACAGGTTTGTTGTTCTTGGCGTTTCTCACTATTATTACTTTACTATAAATTTGTCGCATTCCCGATTCTTAACCACTTTCAGTTTTGCTTTAATTGACCACCTCGTCAAAAAAAAAAAGAAAAAACACTACTTCATTAATTGTTGAGGAATGTAAGTGGGCGTTAAAATCTATGTTTTTCTCAAACGTTCAGGTACTTCAAACCTAATCCTTACTATGATATAAACAAGGAACTCGGTACTTGTACGCTTCACCTTCCAAGTAGCTGCCCAGTTCAAACGATTACCGTACAGGGCAAAACGAAATTTCTTAAGAAACTTGCATGCCTCGAGGCTTGCAAGAAACTTCATGAAGTTGGTGCCCTCACGGACAATCTCATTCCAGATATTGTCGAGGAAGAAGCTGAAGCCGAAGAATATGGTATTTTCTCCAAATTCTTTTTCTGCAAAACACCATCTATTTAGTGAATTTCTCTAACCTTGAGACTAATAAAGTGAATCTACAGGAAATGTATCATATATGGACAATCATCCAAAATATTACCCGCAAGAACTAGTCGGGCCTCATGGGAATCTGTCAGAAACGCTCTTCCATTGCTATCTTATTGCGCTACAGCCGAATTTTCAGTATGATGTCAAGTTTCAAGACGTTTTGCTGGCAGTTCATAAAAGGCTGGATAATGATCTCGAGAGTTTTGACATTGATCTGGATGCAGATAGGGGAAGTGTTGTTGCACATGTGAAGTATTTTGGATATGTTAGCCTTAGTCCCGAGCAGGTATGCTGAAATCTTCAATGGGAATAATTAATGATTTCTGTTAAAAGCTGAATTGAGATTTGGAAAACTGCGATTTTGCAGGTTTCGCTCTGCCGAAAATTCCAGACTACCCTTTTCAGGATTCTAATTGATCACAAATTTACTATGCTTCAAGAATGCGGCCAAAGCTCTGGGGTAAATGGGTCCTCGATTGGGTTAAATTATCTTCTTCTCCCTGTTGTTAAATCCGATCAAGGCGTGTCGATTGATTGGTCGTGCATTAATTCTGTTCGGTTCCCTGAGAACGCTTCGCGGCATTTCCGTACCGATTGCCCTTCGAGTCAAAACTACGATTCTCATGTGCACACAAAGGACGGTTTGGTATGCCGTTGCGTGATAGAGAACTCCTTAGTGCTCACGCCTCATAACGGTGTTCTCTATTGCATAATGGGTACTTTGGAGGGTATTGATGGAAATTCATATCTTGAGCTAAGAGATGGAGAATCTGTTACGTATACGAAGTATTTCAAAACGAGGTGTGTATATTTTGAATCTTTGTTTACTTTAACTTTATACTAATAATGAAGCATTATTTTTTTATTAATATGATATATGGCTTACAGACATGGGATCAACTTGCAATACGAACTGGAAACTCTTCTTAAGGGAAAACGTGTCTTTTCCGTGCACAATTACCTTCAGAGAAGTCGAACTGCAAGCAAAAAGGGTAATCTACTGACCATTGGAATCAAAATATTGATTTCATATGCTGTGTGTATGTGTGTTCGGAAATTGAAAAAAGTTGTCAGGCCAAGTGATTTTGGAGAAAATAATAGTAATTATCAGCAAGATCTTGTTATGTGAGAATATTTCTGGACAGATTATTTTGGAAGTCTAATATGTCACTTTTTTCTGTAATTTACTATATCTAATCTTTGATTCTCAAGATTTCCACCCTTTTATAGTTGAATCCTATTTTTTACTCATTAAGTTGATATTTTGGATTTGTCGTTTTTTCCCCTCTTTATCCTTATTTATTCAACTTTTTTTATGCAGAACCAAGTAATAGCTCATGCGAGTTACCTCCAGAGCTGTGCTCTATTATCATGTCCCCTGTATCGATTTCGACCTTCTATTCTTTCTCATTTCTTCCATCTGTTATGCATCGGGTTGAGTCACTTCTTATTGCTGCCAATTTGAGATGTATGGCTTTGGGTCTCTGCACGCACCAAAATGTTATTCCAACCCTTACGGTATTTATACATTCTACCTCTGTACTTTCTAGTTTAATGATCACATGATGTAAAATGTTATTCAGGTTTAAGTTGATGTTTTTAAGTGCTTCAAAAAAATTTAAGCACCCATTTGTGTATCGTGCTATAATTTTTATTAGGTGTTGGAGGGTATCACAACAAAGAAATGCCAAGAGAAGCTTCATTTGGAATCTCTGGAGACTCTTGGTGATTCTTTCCTCAAATACGCTGTTAGTCAGCAGCTATTTAAGACGTACCAAAATAGGCATGAGGGGCTTTTAAGCATTAGAAGAGAGAAAATTATTTGCAACGCTAACCTGTGCAAGCTCGGATGCCTCCGCAAAATCACGGTAATGAATAAAAATAATATGCCATTTATAATGGTTCATCTCGTTTCTTATAATGGACCATTTATATATTTCAGGGCTTTATCCGAAATGAACCACTGGATATAAAAACATGGATAATACCCGGGGCTTATAATCCTGACCACATATTACAAGAAGAGATGCTTTCATCTAAACAAGTGTATTTTGGTCGGAGCAGAAAAATAAAGAGTAAAACTGTGGCGGATGTGACCGAGGCATTAATCGGAGCGTTCCTTAGTGCGGGAGGCGAAATAGCTGCTTTGTCTTTTATGACATGGATTGGCATAAGCGTCGAATTTGTCAGTCTACCGTATACTAGGAACATGTGTACGAACCCAGAACTCCTTGTTAATATAAGACATTTGGAGATTCTTTTAGGTTACAAGTTCCAAGATGTTTCTCTCTTGGTTGAGGCCTTAACACATGGTTCGTTTATGCAGCCAGAAGTTCCGGGATGCTATCAGGTAACAATACCTATTTTGCCCCTTTTTCCTTTTCTTCCCAATATCATTGTTTTTTCTTCGACTTGTTTTGGTCAACATTACATATAATTCTCGTTCATTTTTTTTTTTCTTTCAGCGTCTCGAGTTTCTTGGGGATGCTGTGCTGGACTACCTAATTACGGTACACCTGTACCTTAAATTTCCTGGCCTTTCTCCGGGACTTCTAACTGATCTGAGGTCAGCATCTGTCAACAATGATTGCTATGCCCAGTCAGCAATTAAGGCGGAGCTGCACAAACATCTACTTCACCTTTCGAACGACCTTCACCGACATATAGTCGAAACAGTTAGCAAATTTCAAGAATTGAACTCGACCGCCACTTTTGGCTGGGAGTCTGAAACAACTTACCCAAAGGTACCTTTTTTGAAGTAGAAAAAAATTAAGTAATATCCATACTTCGAGTGTAATGATTGGAACTTAATGATTGGTTTATAGGTACTCGGGGACATAATAGAATCCCTAGCGGGAGCAATATTTGTCGACTCGGGTTATGAGAAGGAAATAGTTTTCCAGAGTATGAAGCCTCTTCTTGAGCCGTTAATCACGCCAGAGACTTTGAGGATTCATCCAGTTAGAGAGTTGACTGAGTTGTGTCAAAGGGAGCACTTTATATTCAAGAAGCCTTTGATTTCTCGTAAAAATGGGACGACATATGCTACGGTTGAGGCTGAGGCACATGGCGTTGTGTATAAAGAAACTCGCTCGTCTGTAGATAAAAAGATGGCAAAAAAACTAGCTTGCAAGGCGGTTTTGATGTCTCTTAAAGAGAAAGCCAGTTTGCAAAAATAAAATCCTGAAGCAATCTGGAATATATTCCTTAGTAATTCTGTACATGAATAGATTGTAACAAACATGATTGCATAATTGAATGCTAATAATGAAATGCAGATTTTTTATGGTGAAAACTGAGAAAAAATAACATGACAGGTCCATTTGGGTTAACACAGTGTAATTTGATAAAGTCAGAAAAAAAACAGTCACAACATGTAAATAATTATTGAGAAAGGTTGAAAGCATAAATGTGCCAAAGAATTTGCTAGTTCTATCAAATTAAGAAAACTGAGTAAGAAAAAACCAACAGTAAAAACATCACCATGAATATGAAAACATCTGTTCTGATTTTCTTTTTTTGCAAGTACATTACTATCTCAACCAAGAAGACACTAAGAAAATGTCCAACTTTCTGGAAACATAAAATCTGTTGGAATTTTTACATGAACTCATGAGCAAAAACCGATCCGGACAAATGATGAAGCGCTTTCGGCTGATCCTTTTCGAGTTGAGTTTCAAGAGAAAATCCATATCAATAAAGCAAACGGTCAAAAGTATTTCATTCCATCAAAGATGCGTATGCAAATCCGTAACACCTTCAACTTTAACATTGCAAACTATTTCATTCAAGTCCTTGAGATTACAGCAAGGCACTTTACTAATTCCCCTCTCTCGCATGACATTCTTTGTCCTAGCAACCTCTTCCCATTTACCTGCTAATGCGTAAATGTTAACCAGCAAATTGTAATATAAATAATTCTGTGGGTCTCGCTCGATCAATGCTGTAGCAATCTTTTCACTCGAAGTTGCATCCCCCAAGAACCGACACGATCCAAGTAATGTTGCCCATAATGAATATTCTCGATCCACACCATCGCCATCGGTCGGGATATTCATCAAGACATTCATGGCATCGTGCAGTAAACCAACTCTAGCCATTAGATTAGCCATGCACCAGTAATGCGCGAAATTGGGTTTCAATCTAAACACATCAATCATTTGAGAAAAGTAAAATTTTCCCTCTGTCAACATTCCTAAACGGGCACAAGCGCATAAAACACCGATAAAAGTGACATCATCGGGCTCAACCTCATTTTTATGCCCAACTAATTTCGTATCCACCATTTGCTTGTATAAACTCAGCCCATCATCTGGATTACCGTGAATGCAGTGCCCCAAGATCATGGCATTCCAAGATATCGTACTCTTGGTCGGCATTTTATCGAATATTACACGAGCAGCATCAACCCTGCCGCATTTGCTATACATATCAACCAGGCCAGTAGATACGAGCAAATTAAATCGAGAAAATTGCTTAACAAGATGCCCGTGAACTGATTTTCCCTCTTTTAATCTATTGGACCTCCCACATGCCGCAATTACTTGCACCAAGGTGGTACCATTACCAACAAAACCCACGACCGTCATTTGTCTGAATAACTTCAAGACATTGCCCGGGTTGCGAAAGTTCATGTACCCCGTCATCAAAATATTCCAAGAAACCACATTTTTATCAGGCATTGCATCAAACACTTGATGGGCTAATCCCATTTCACCCACTTTTGCAAAACCATCAATAATTGTGTTCCACGTGACTGAGTCTCTCGTAAGCATTTCATCAAACACGATACGCACATCGTCCATGAGCCTACAGCAAGAGTACAAATGAACCAAAGAGTTCTGAACCTGCAAAACCCCGTCCACCCCGAATTTCAAAGCGTGGCCATGGCACATCTGGCCCAAACTCAAGCTACCTAACTTCGAGCAAGCGCTTATCAATGGAGGGAATGTGAAGCAATTGGGACGAAACCAACCGTCTCTCAGCATCTGTACGTAGAAAACCACTGCCTTTTCATAATTTTTGCAGAAAGAGTAGCTCTTTACAACGGTGTTTACACAGAACGAATCAGGAAAGTCAATGCTCCTGAAAATCAAGACAGTGTAGCACAAATCGCCGATTACACTCGACGAGAGCTTCAAAAGACGGCCGGCGAAGGACGGGTCTTGGAAGAGGCCGGAAGTTATTAACTGGGCTTGGATTTGAAAGAGGTGGGCTGAGGTCTTGCAGCAGTTGAGGAAGTAGAGGGATCTGTTCCTGATATGAGCAGATAAAGATGGGTTCTTTTTGGTGTGACAGGGAGTTTCTTCGCCTGTAGAAGAAGAATGAGGGTGAGAAGATGAAGAGAGGGAGGAGAGCAAGAATGGCTTGGAGGGCTGCGCAAACGGAAGGGTTCTGAATCGAAGGAGCTTTGCCATTCATCGGGTGTTATGGTGTTTGGACCTGGCGGTTTCTATTTCTTTTCCGCCATTGGCGACCTTCATTTCAAAGTTCAAACAACAGGAAGTACTCAAAACTCTCAAAAGGAGTTATTAGGTTGTGCATTGAGCACATGGCTAAGGGCTTGATTAGACAGGGCCAAAACCCATGCCGGATCACGGCCTGGCCAAAAACATTGACCTGGACCCGGCACGAACCTATACACGTGTCTGGTCAATGGCCCGGTTGGTCTGGTCCGGGTCAGGGCCGGTCGTGTTTAGGCCAAGTCCGACATTTAAAAAAATAGAAAAAAAAGGAAAAAGTTGGCCATTGGCCCGGACCGGCTCGGCTCGGGCCCGCCCGGTCGGGTCATGAAATGGACGACTCTAAAACGGCCCGATGAAAATCCGGTCTAGTCTCGGACTCGTGGTCAACGAGTTTGACCAGGTCGGGTCCGTTCCGTATTCGGGCCGGGCAGCCCTTGGCCATGTCTAACTTGATTTTTTATGAAATAATTTGTTCAAAATATGTTATTTTGGTTAACTATAGTTAATTTTGAAAAATATAGTATAATTAGTTGTTAGTAGAATTTTGAGAATAATTAAAATAATACTTAAAATAAAATTATTAAAATTGATTTGATGTAAAAGTATGAGATAAATTATTGCAAACGATAGGTAGTTAAAATTATGTGAGTGAATGAATAATGAATTAACGTTGTTGTGATGTATTAATGATTGGTCGTATTATTTAATTATATAAATAATGTTAAAGATAGTGGAGTTGAATTAAAATTGAGTTATATTTTGAGTATGAAATAAAGTTGGATAAATTATTTCATAAATAATCAAACCCTGAATTATGGAGGTTTGAGGTGGAATTAGTCTTAAAGAAAAATTTCAACTTTTCAAGAAAAAAATTAGGGAAATTTACACATATAGACTCCATGTACTAAATACTTACTCATATACGTTTCAATTAAACTTTCTTCAAACTTGGAGTTTTATGTGGTCTTTATTACATATATATGAGATGAGATAGTAACTTTTTCTCTCTCCATGTATATATTTATGTCTAAAAACCCGCAACAACAAAGAAAAATCAGAAAAAATAAATAAATAACAAATTTGATAACTATAATTTAGGGATTCAGAAAATTCAAAAAATGAAACGGAATTGTCTATATATTTGATATAGGATATTATACCTCAGTGAGTGAACCGGCCAACAAGCCGATCAAATAAAACAAATATAGAGGAGATAACGTTGGACGTAGAGATGTCAAAACGGGCTGACGGGACAGGGCAACCCGCCCCAACCCCGCCACGGGCCGCCAGCCCGCCTAAAATAAAAAAATAATAATAAAAAACTTTAAAGAAATAAAAACACGAGAGGTAAGGAGATCTGAACGAAAACTCAAAACACGGTCATGACCAAGCACAAACAGTTCCAAGAAGAAAACAATAAAATTGAACTACAAAATTTCACTAGTATAAAGTTTTATCCCCAAAAACATCATCCGATTGATTCAACCCTATCAGTTCACCCATCAACAAATTCGATTTCCTCAGGAACAACCGGCATGCCGCTACCGAGGTCTTATCCGCGAAGGCCTCCGTTTCTCCTTCCTTGACGACAACCACTTCTCCTTCATCAACGGCAATTGTTCTTCCCGACGGGGGCCTTCCGTGATATCGTGTCGATAGCTAGTGTCGAAACCTGAATCTGTCCTCGTCGGCCATCTTTCGGCAGATCGTCAAGATGGGCTGCTTATGCAAATTGAGACGTGTTTAATTTTGGGGTAAGCTAGAGATTTTTTTAACGTAGTTAAAAAGTATGTTTGGAGAAGAGAGGTAGTGGTATGAGCCAATTTGATACACTTGTCTTGTTTTATGTATTATTTAACATGGCTAAGCCCATTAAATTTGAGATGAGTGGAATAAAATGACTAAAATTCCCAGCCCAATTATTCAATGTATATATGTTTTCAGAGGCGGGCTAGCCCGCAGCCCGCCCCGCCAAATCCCGCGGCCCGCGTGGGCCATCCCGTTTAGGCCCGCTCTTTAGCGGGTCTATAAAATCCCAACCCAACCCATCCTTTCAGCGGGGCGGGGCGGCCGGCCCGCGGGCCCAGGCCTGTTTTGACAAGTCTAGCTGGATGAAGCGATAGAAGGCAGTGCAGCCAGAGTCAGACAACATAAGGGTCAAAAGGACGGGGATTCCGACATACAAAGATGCCTCAAGGCCTAGGGAAGTCTGGTCGAAACCGACGAGGTCGAGTAGGAAATTAGCCATGTGGTCGATACAGGGACTGAAGACAGTCCAATGGTCGATTACGCTACGCGGAGGATATAATTTAGGAGGTTGACCCGGATAAGGTCAAACCCGAAAATCTCTAACAGATTGTCAGTGGGACGTCAGCAAAATCATGAGGGAATATTTATCTCATGTGCAGAGGACACGTGGCGTCAAGATATTGGTGCACAAGATAGTGGCGACGGTTATCTCTGAGACACATACACACTGTGTGTGTACGGACGGGCAGGTCTGGGCAACCAACGCAGCAGATCCGGGCAACTTATAGGTCAGGTACCTCACCCCTATATATATATATATATATATATATATATATATATATATATATATATATAAGATAAACATGATCTGATAATTCTCTATTATTAACCGTATAGTTTTATATAAGATAAACAACATTTAAACAAATATGAAAAGTGATTAAACATAATACACAATTCTGGATGACTGTAAAAATTAAATCGAATGTAGTTATACACAAGATAAGCAACAACAAATTCTGAAACAGGTTTGATTGACCTCACCACTCCCAACGTCACCCCTTCACATCCTCAACGAGCCCCGATGATCTTCGACGTTGCTTCTGATTGAGAGACGAGGGGATGTCTCTGAGCCGAGTCTTCAATTGTGCAGCCGCGCGACAATTGGTGACCGCTGGAATAGAACACCGCACCGTCGATCTGGGGCGCTGACTACCCCCAACGCCTATCGCAAGCCGTCCACCGACCATGATCAGCACCTGCCAAGGTTCGTCGGTCGCTATGTCGCTCCCAGGGTCGTCTTTCGCATCCCCGAGGTTAATGCTTCATGAGATAGTGACAAAGAAAAGAAATTAAGGGAAGAATTTAATGAATTTTTGGTCTGCTAATTTAATGGTTTTTGGTATGCGAAAAGAAGAATAAGGAGGAAGGAAAATGGAAGAGAGAGAGGGTAATGTATGGGCCAAATAAACAAGATTTGATTTTTTCGACTTGGATGAAAAGATACGTGAGAGAAAAGTTTGTCATATACTTGTTTTAATTAATTAAATTTCGTACTTGTGAGTTTAAGTTAGAGATGCCGTAGATTTATATTTTGTAAGGAGAGTAATTTTTTTAATGAAATACTCAATTTGATTTGGCCGCGACTAGTCCGGGAGGCTTACATCGCCTGGAGTTCCCACCCGCTGGCTTAAAACCGTGGCTTGAGCATGATGTTGTCGGCGTGGCTTATCATCGTCGGGTAGCTTGTT